>PVLD010002029.1:119906-179025 GCA_004027595.1 Dinomys branickii
TTCCCTACTATCTTATCTATAATTTGGTATTCCCTTTAATGTTTTTGTGTTAACTAATGTGAAGATAACTATGTAATACAACATCCAGTGCTAATTCCCTACTATATTCTGTATAACTTTGTATTTTCTGTATTGTTTATGGCTTTTCTGGTTCATATGTCTCCATTCTTTTGTCTTTAAAATAAAATTAAAAAAAAAAGAAATTTGAAGATTGAGGTGGGAGTGGCCAAGCAAGGGCTGAAAGCCAATATTCTCTTATTCTAAGAGAATCAGAGGTATCTCAGGATCACCTTGACACCAGCATGCTTTTCCAGGCTCCCTGAGAACCTCTGTCAAAGAGGCCTTCATGTGCATAAGCCTCTTCTGTAAGGATTATTGGGAAAAAAGACCTCACAAAAACACGAATGAATCCACTTTGATGTTGCAGAAGGAAACCCTGGGGTTTGCAGAACCAACCCTTTAACATTAAATATCTCTGCATGCTCTTCCCTGAGCTCCGTACTGTTACCTTTAACTGTCCACCTATCAACTCTAAGCCAATGTCCAACAAGCACCTCAAGCACAGGCATGAAATCCAAGTCTGCTCTTTCCCTCATTGTCCCCATTCCAGTTAACAGTTATAGCACTCATCCTGTTCAATCCTCAACCGGGGGTGATCCTTGATTGTCTTCTACCACTTCCATTTGCACCGATCCCTCCCAGCAGTACCTCCAGGGTGCATTCCAGAATTGGAACACACTTCTCCATTCCAGCCACTGGCAGCCTCATCCCAGACACCCTCACCTCTTTCCCATAGAACTGCAGCGCTCATCCATGTCCACTCTTGGCCTCTGTGGCCCTTAACCACCCATCAGCCAGACTGGTCTTTTGTAGGCAGAAACAGGATCCAGTCGATCCCGCTGCTCCCTCCACAGACTTCCCAGTACTCTTGGGATAAAACACAGATTCCTTGCAATAGCTTATGAAGGCCACCATAATCTGATTTTTGCTGACTCTCCAACTGCATGTCCTATTGTATTTTTCACCTTAGGATACTCCAGCCACATGGACAATGTGATGTGATGTGAGTCCATCTAGATACTATCGTACTTTATCAGGCCCTGTGTGCATCGTATTTCCTGTGTCTTGGAATGCTGTCCTTTCAGAGCTTTCAATGTCATCTCTTTGAAGAAGCCAACCTTCACAGTCCTATCCATGAAAATGTTCCTGGACTTTTTATCCTTGATCTCCTTTATTTCCTCTAGGCTGGTTGTTGGTTTGATTGCTGGTATTTTCCTATCCACCCCCATCCTCCTGCACACAGACCACTTGAGAGCAGGCACCTGCCTGTCCTAATCACCACTGTATTCTCAACAGCTGGAGAAGCTCTGGCGCATACAGGCGGTCTGGAAGCATTTGTTGGAAGAAAAATGAATAGATAGATAGATGAATGAATGAGGTTGGAGTCCTAGTCTAAGGTCAAGGGAAAGGAACATATTTGTTTTCCACATAGAAGATCCTCCTACACAGGCTTCAGTCTTTGTTACCCTTCTGTTCTTCTCCAGCGGCTGAGCACTCTCCTTACCGTCAGGGCTGCTGAGAAAATGACTAAGAGATTTCAAGTCTATTCACACTGAGAGGATGGCATGGGATACATTTCAGGCACGAGGTTTGTCAATTATGTTTGTGACAGGATAACTGTAGGACATGATTTTTATAAACTAGAAAATAAATAGACTACATAAGATTATGCAGTTTTATAGCTCTGGTAATAAAAACAGCAATACCAGTAAGACACATTTTTCTTTTGAAAAAAATTTTTTACCACATTGGCCTTCATTGCATTAATCAAGTTTTCCAAAGAGTGATTTTTAAAATTTAAGATGTCTTATGCATTGTAAAAAAGACAAAATTAGAGTTAGAAAGAAAATGATTATATCAAAGTAGCTCTATACAACACAAAGGAAACAATTTAAAATGTGAATAAACAAATTATATCATCTATTTTATGTAACATTCTCTAATGTATTAGAAGTTTTATAGTTTTATTACTTAGCTAGCTATAGATAAATCTATCCATCTCTCTCTATGTATATCTATATATCTCTACATATTTCCATATTCTATTCCATATTCTATATATTTCTATATATTTCATGGCACTATTCCATAAAGTATGGGTTTGATAGAATGTTAATATTTATTTACTATGGCCACATGTGAGGTAATTTTTCCTTATGAATCAGAACACTTTCTTCTTCAGCATTCACTCCCATTTATTCTTTATAATAGGCAAGCATTCAAGAGGAAGTTCATATTAAACTTGAAAAATAGTATCACATCTAGTATGCAGTGACTGTGAGGGAAAATGGAAATTCTGAGGGTGGATTTAATTCTTGCTGTATGAATTAACAAGCTATACTGCGATTATTAAATGGAGACAGAGGTCCTTTAGGATGCAGTAATGATTCCAGGAGTTGCAAACAATTGACTACAGTGATGAACAAAATAATAGAAGGCAAAAACAAAAGCTCCATGCTCCATTTCCCCTCTGTCTACAGCGGCCTCTTTTGGAAGCCTCCTCATTTACCTGTCTAGCTCTCGTAGCACCAGCCTTAGAAGGAGAAGCCAAGGAGAGGCTGGTTTTTCCTTCTGAAAGTTGCTTAATCACCTCTGGGAGAAAGTAAGGCAGTGGTCTGGGCAGCTTAGCAACTGACACTTCCCAGGCTGGATGGCCAGGGTGTGCACAAGTACTACAGGTCTACAGGGCCATATGCTACCTGCCCTGGGACTCTCTTTGCAGCTGTGGCTGTTGAGGTCTTTCACTCCCTTCTGGCTGATAGCAGATCTCCCCTGGAATACCAGGTGGCATTTGCTTCTGGCCCGGACAGCCTGTCCAGGAAGCACACAGGTATGAGTCCAAGTCAGGGGGGCAGAAGCTCCCCGTCAAGGAGACAAGAGGCAAGGGCTTTGGGGTCTTCCCCATTGGTCCTTGCAGAGGCAATTTTGAGAGGCATCCTACATGTCTGGACACTCCTAGGTGGGAATGGGTTTCATCCGCCCATGAGGAGAACCTCAATAACATACTCTGTGTGGGCTTCTCTTCCTTTTGTCCTTCTCCCCATCTCATCAGTCCTCATCCACTCAGCGGGGGTTGGAACGAAATAAACTCCTTCCGACTCCACGTGGTATAAAAACATATATGAAAGCCACATGCCAGTTGTGGACATCAGGTGCTCACTCAGTTTTGAGTATTCCCGACCTCCACATTGGATGGCTGGTGAAGCCTCTACATTAACTGCCCATAAACAGCAGGCTGTATGCCAGGGACTGGAGCGAGCATGGTGACAGGTAAGACAGTCCCTGCCCTCACTGAGATCGCAGCCTACAAGAAACAATGATCATCAAGAGGGCACAACCTCACACGTGACGGATTGCTGTTACCAGGTACTACGAAACAGTAACACTGGGACACCCAAACCAGCCTCAGGCTTTAGGCAGAGGAATGGAATGTCTTCCTGCCGAAGATAGTTTGAAGACCTTAAGGAAATGAGTAGTTGGAAGAGCGGTGCGAGGAACTTACCAGGTGGAAGGACTGGCCTTGAGATGAGCTGGCACAGAAAAAACGTAACACATTTACGATATCAGGAAAATGATTCGTTCTCGATTCTCACGGATATGCAAAATCCAACCATGGCAGCAAGTAACTAAGGAAGGTTTCCATGGAATGACAGCTGCACACAGTCCACGCGCGAGGGGGTGGGAAGGGAGCCAGGAGAGAAGTAGGCCCTCTGAGCTTGGAGGAGGACACTTCCGGCGGTTACTTCCCATTCTCATGGATAAGCTGGCCTCTCAAGAGCTGCCATTGCTTTTGCCGTCTCATATTCTGTCTGGGAGCCACGGTGGAATCTTCCTTTTATTTACAGTCCTACTCCTCTCCTGCACTACCATAGTCTGTTTCCAAACTTGCATAGTCTCCATTCTTCTTGATGTTTTGGTATCTCCCATCTTTCCTCCTCTCACACCTTTGATTAGGGAAAGAGCCACCCACGTGCCCACATCTGATTCCTGCCAAGTCAGCTTCTGTCAGAGCAAATCCAACATTCTTCATGAACTGTTTCCATGCTTTCCCATGTCTTCAAGGTTACATGAAAATCATTTTTCTTGCTGTTCCCCAATGGGGAGACTTGACACCCTTCCCCATGGCATATTAGGCCACATCTAAGGCTTTTCTGGTTGTCACAGTGGGCGAAGGAAGTACTGAAATTGATTAGGTAAAGACCAGGGATGCCACTAAATACCCTACAGTGCACAGGTGGCCCCCATGACAGTATCCGGCTCAAAGCGTCAGCAGCGTGGATGTGGCTCTTCTGCTGCTGGTCCTGTTCATCAGCCTCCACTCACCTTCCGTTACTTCCTCCCCGCACGCTCTTCTCCAGTCACAGAGAACTGCTTGACTGCATCACAGCAAAAGGCCAATGTGTGATAATTTTGACCTAAAAACCCCAGCAAGTTCATGATTTCATGATGAAATAAAGCTTGCAGTTTCCTGAGAATAACTGTTTCTTCTGTCTGAAGTGCATCCCACTCTTATTACCTTCTCTTATTATCTTCAAAGCTTAGCCTGAGTTTCACCTTCCTAACAGCCCTACCGTGAGCGGCCATCATGACGCAGCCTCTGTGTGTGTCCTTTGTGATCCCATGGCATCCCTTCCTCACACGTGTACCTCCCAGAGACAGCTGATGTCAGGTGTGAACAACGAGAGACCCGTTACCAGGTTTCACAGCCCAGTTTACCCTGTGTACTCTGGGTCAGAGCCCAGTCCAGGGTCTGGCATGTAGAAGCTGCTCCATCAATTACAGTGTAAATAATAACTAAATGAACAGAAGTGCTTATTTGCATTTGCAGCTGCTTCCATTTCTCCACGGAGAGTATGGATGGCAGTACTATTCTGAGTCACTAAGAAATATCTTCGAATGTAATTTTAGTCGAGAAAAAGAACCAGGATTTCCAAAAGGCTAATGAAACATTTAATAATACAGAAACAGCCAGAGATTTTGTAGATACTGAGATGTTAACCCACTGCTAGGCCTGTGTTAAGCAGAATAAAACCAACCATCTGTGCTTTGCGTTTCTTGGTGATTGCCAAGGAAGTGTTTCATAAAAAGTTATAAAAACCTGGGAAAGGTGCAGAGAAACCAACTCTAAAGTCAGTTATTTTAGTATGCCTTGTTTTGCCTGTTTTGTTGGTGCTGGGGATTGTACACAGGCTCCAAGAATATAAGGACATACTCTACCACTGAACCACCCTCCAACCCTCTGACTTTAGTTTTGAGAGATATGTTCAGTTTTATAAAGATTTTGGACAGACTCTCTTTAGAAGTATTCAAAAGTATTTCCAAACTCAGAACTGAATGTAATTTAAAAATAAGATTTTATTTTATAAAATTTAACTGAGAATGTTGAGCTAGGATTAGAGAGAGACTGAAAAGATCCTCATCCTTGGGTAGTCAAGAAAAGAGCCTCCAATTAGCCACCAGTGGACCGGAAAAGGACTTTCAGAATGGAGCAGGCATTTAACAGAGGTATGTGAGCTGCAAGATTTTTTGTTTTGTTTTGTTTTTCTGTTTGTTTGGGGCTGAGTGAGTACCTTTTGGTCCTACAATGACTTAAATATTTTCAAGGAATATAGCAATACCTTTCTATTTTTCTTTTTATTGTTGGTATACATTGATAAGATGTATTAACTACATTAATGTCAGGAAGTAGTAAATATACATATCACATCTTGATCATTTTCACTTTCCCTTCACCTCCATCTTGCCATCTCCCCACTTCTGCTTGTCACCAGAAATTCTGCCTCCCTGCTTCCTACCATCTCTCATCTATGTTGCTCTTTAAACAATTTATATTTTGGGTTCTCATAGAAGAGAGCATATGATGGGTCTTGCTGTGTTTTATTCATGCCACTTATCATTACAGACTAAAGATAAATCTATCTTCTTACAAAAGATTTAAATGTATCCTTGTTTACAGTCGAGTATTCCATTATTTATGTATAACAGGTTCTCCTCTCCCATTCATCTGTTGCCTGTGCGCGGGACAGTACACCAACTTTTGTAATTCATCTGTTGTGAATTGTGCTGCTGTAAACACAAATATGCATGTGTCAATATAGTAAGATGGCTTTAACACTTTTGTTATAAAATAAAATCTTATTTTTAAATTACATTCAGGAAGATGAATAGCTTGGTCAAATGGAATGCTTAGTTGTAGATATTGGAAGAGGAATCTTCATACTGATTTTCATAGTGGCGATAATAGTTTACATTTCCAAAATAGTTTTTAAAAATAATCTTATGGATTTCAGTGATGTACCTCTCTATGTGTAAACACAGTACTAAGTGTAATCAATCCTAAAATTGCTCCTATTAACTTTATTCCTCCTCCTCTAGAGATGACCCCAGCTAGCAGTTTGCTATATTTCTGTAGAGATCTCCATGCATGTTTACACACACACACACACACACACACACACACACACACACACACGTATTATATGTGCATTTGTTTAGTTTTGCTTGTTAAATCAAATTACAGAATACCTAGATTTTGCAACTGTTTTTAAATAAAAGTTGAATCTTCTACAGTACTACATATAGCTTTAAAAAAATTCTTTGCGTAGCTGCAGACTATTTCATAGCATGATTGATGCTCATAATTTCTTTTAATGATTAAAACACTTGAATATGAACATTCTCCAAAACTAAGTTTTCCTGTAAATTTATTCAAAACCACACATTGTGTGGAAACTAAAGATCCTACTTTCATTAAAAGAGGAGTAACATGCCTCGGTGAAGGGTTATTTAGTAGAATGATCCTCAGCCTAATTCCAGAGTAAGTAGAATGGAAGATGGATTAGTTCTGAAGTCAAGATTTTCTGACATAGAAAAATGATTAATAATTATGGAGACTAGTCAGGAAAACAGTGATATCCCCGCCCTTTGAACATTTTATACAAAGTACCTTCCCATTTAAGTTTATGTGGAGGGTAATGCCAGCCATTGGTTTTAGATCTGGTTTCGTCTGCTCATTTACCAGTCTTCAGTTCAGTGGAACTGGCCTGTTTCTCCACCTGCTATTTATCTTGGTCATTCTTCACACAGCAATTCATACTTCAAAGACAAATGAATCCCTCTTACAGACTTAAATTGTGGTGTCAAGAAATTGAACTACATGATTCTTGGGGTGCATTTCATTTAAAATAATGGTAAATCCCAACAGCAATTAAAGAGGAAGACCATATACTGTCTCACATTTTTATTTATGACATAAGGAAAAAATTGCTCATCTTGTGTCACTTGTGCAAGCACAAACTGAAAACATCCAAAAGACACAAAAGCATGAAATCCAAAGTCACCTTCAGAACTTCTGGGTGCTAAACACCCAACGGAGGGACCCAAGAGAACAGGCAGCTGAGGATTATCCATGGTACTATAAGGAACACTCAAAATCAGAACCCAACATGCTATAGTCTCCAAAAGGTTCATGTGTTAAAGGCTTCATTGCCAGTCTCTGGTGCTACTGGGAGGAGGTGAGATGGACAGGAAAGAAGTTAGGTCATTAGGGATACCAGAACTCTGGCCTCTTCCTGTCTCTCTGATTTTGTTTCTGGCACCATGAGGTGAACAGTCCTCCTTCCCCTGACTTCCTCTCCCCACCATGATATGTTGTGCCACCACAGAACAACCACAACAAGGCTGCCACGGGTACAGTGCAACAGGGCTAAGCATCCATGGCCTGAAACCATGGGCCAAAGAAACTTTTCCTCCTTATAAGATTATTTACCCTGGGTGTTTGTTAAAGCAATGGAAAGCTAACACACAAAGGATTCTGAGATTACATTAGTAGGACTTCTTGGATACACCCAAGTAAAAGCCCGCTTACTGCTCAGAATATATTACCTATAATACAGTGTCAACATTTCCGGGTCTCTGGAAGTATTGCTTCATGCCTTATCCCTTCATATCTCACAGGTGTGAAGGTAAAGGAAATACCACCGATGGACATGCTAGAAGAAAAGGGGGTAAGCAAGCAAGTGTTGAGAGAGTTTTAAAAATTGTTACAGTAAAATGCAATTATCACCCTCCCTCAGGAAGGGGAATCAAAAAATCTCACTAAATATTAATCAGTAAATTATAGAAAGCTGACTCAGACACTTTGAATGATGACTGCAAGGACTGTTGGTGTCATCTGTGATCCTGAGATTTATTTATTTGTTTCTCTATTTAATTTTTTGAGGGTACTGGGAACTGAACTCAGAACCTCATGCTTGCCAGGCAGGCATTGTGCTGCTGAGCTACATACCCGGCGTCTTGTTTCTTTATTTAGTTTTGCGGTGTTGGGGGTCAAACTCAGGGCCTAATGCATGCTGGACATGTGCTCTATCACTGAGCTACAGCCCCAGCCCTGCGATGCTGAGCTTCTATTATCTGGTGGCATAAGTTTTAAGGCTCATGCTTACAAACTAGCGAAGAATGGAATTTGGTGGATGAGTAGGAGTGTTGTGTGGTAGGTGACCAATACCAAGTTTACCAATAATAAACAACAAATATTCTTAAAAGATGATTGAGAGATGCAAATTATTCCAGATGCAAATGGTGTGGGCTAGTGTTTCTGAAGACAAAATAATCATCCAACATCGTTCTGGTAAATAAGGGAGATTGATTGGAATTAATTAATATATTAAAAAATAATGAACTCTCTTTAAATAGTAAGTCACTTGAGCATTACACACTCCAGCAGTGTTATGTCTTGTGTCTAGATGTCCCCCCAAAGACTCATGCAGTCACAGGTGGGGCTTTTTGGAGGTGGTTGGGGTATGTGATGCTGGGATTGGTTCACTGTGAGATGCTAGGGTTATGGGTGTGAATGTTGCCCACCCTAAGAGCAGGTAGCCTGGATAAAATATAAGAGACAGAAAGAAGGCTGTTGATGTTTGTTGCTTGTCACTTATTGTTTGCTTGTTTGCTACCTTCTACCTTCCTTGCTTTGCTGTGCACTGTTTCTCCTCCACAATGCCCTCTGCCATGCCACCCTGCCTAGGAGTCAACCAACAATGGACTGAAACCTCTACAAACTGTAAGTTACTGTAAACCTTTCCTCCTTTAACTTTGGGTGTCGGGTATTTTGTCTCAGCAAAGAGAAATGTAACTAGGACAAGCAGTAGCTGATGCCTGAGCTCTTTCTACAGGGTCCCTGAGAAAGGACTGCCCTGCCCATGTTTCTTGTCAGTCAATTTGTCTAACTTTCAGCAGCCTGTTTGAATGACAGTCTAAATTTCACCCCCAGACATGCAATACCAATTCTGCACAGTACATTTTATGAATTATTTTAGGAGTTTTACAAGACAATTTACCACTGATGACCTTTTACAATGTTTCAAATGAAAATTTTAGTGAGATAATTTGCAATTTACAAATGTAGATTGAACACTCTGCTGCTCCCTTGGTAACATCTCACAAAAATTACAGTCCAGTATCATCAGCAAGGTATTGACATTGATATGATGGACGAATCACAGTCAGGTTTCCCCAGTTTTACCTGGACTCATTTGTGTGACTATTACTACTTTATCATCTTTGCTGCTTCAAGCATTCACCACTAAAATCAAAATACTGAACAGGTCCTAATTTTGAGCTATAATTTCAAAAATATACAAATGAAAGCATCTAGTATACAATACCTTCAGGTTAGATGTTTTTCTCAACACTATTCCATCAAACATTCCCAGGTTGTTGCTTGTATTAAATGTGTTTCTTTTTCACTGCTGGGTGGCAGTGGCGATGAGTATAGTTGAATATACTATAACTTTTGTAGTCATTCACCTGTTCTGAGCTGATTTCTAGCCTTTAGTTATTACAACAAATAAAGATGCTATAACCATGTGTGCAGGATTTGTGTGAGTACAAGTTTCCCATCCCTCTGGGGTAAATGTCCAAAGGTACAATTTCTGGGTCATACAGTAATAGCATATTTTGTTTTCCAAAGGGGCTATGCCATTTTATATTCCCAAAAGCAGTACCTGAGTGACCGTTTCTCTGCATCCTCTCCAGCAATTTATATTTTCATCACTTTTTATTTTAGGACTTTTCAGAAACCTCCAGTGACATGAATCTCACAGGTTCCCAAGGAACCCTTCCACTTATTCTGTATGAGGCAATGATCTGTCCTTTCATAAAGTCCCTGACCTGGCCCCCATTCTCTTTCAGGAGCCCCACACCCACTCTTCGCCAACACCCTTTTTCTCCTTTCCAGTTAGTTCAAGTATTTCTGCAAGATCATGTTTTGCAAAGCCTTTGCCATTATAAGCTGTATTCCCCTTTCACTCAACAAATTACCTTTCTTCAGGCCCTTTGAGAGATGACAGACTGTCCCAGGCTTGGGGACATACAGACAAATAAGATAAGGAAATAAACTTGCATCGCACAAGAAGAACCACTGTATACCCTACAGTTAGTAAATATTATTTATAGAGCTATACACCATCAATAATCAACATGATGGGTATTGGTCATTGAGGGCCAATTTTATCATTCATGAAGATTTGATCCCCTTGTGCAATATGTGCAATCACTGACATATAATTAGAATACAACATGACAGCACAGAGTGCAGAGCTGTGGGCTCCCGTGGGGTCAGGGAAGGGAAAGTTGAAGCAAGAGATGCTTTGCATGAAGAGGTAGGAAGAGGCACACAGCCTAAGCTATGGGACCAGCTGGGCACAGGAGTGCAAGTCCAAGTGGTTCAAAGCAATCTAGAGCATCAGGTTAACTGGCAAGCGGGGTGGGACTGCTGAAGCATAACTCAGGAGGGACAGAGGGCAGGGAGGCAGAGCATAAGGAAGAATAAGGAACGAGGAGGCTTCTTTAAACTTGTTAAGGAACAGGGAGTCTGTCCTGCAGGCAACAGTGCGTGAAGCGGGAGCTGGGCAGGTAGCTCACTCTGCAAAACAGGCCCTTTTGGTAGCTGTGGGAAGAGAAGCGTCAGGTAAAAGCAATTGTAATTCCATCTGCAATGTGCTTTGGTTGAAAACAAAGGGAGGAAGGCATGGGAAGTCTCTTAAGAAATTATTCAGAGACAAAAGTCATGATGAGGCACTGATTTTGTCACAAGTGAGGAAAGGGATATGTTTGACAAGGAAATGGGGCTTGAGAAATGTCAAAAGATTAAATATTTGTTCAAAAGTCGCAAGGACTGAAGAAAGAGATCTGAGAAGGAATAGTTAAAATTTGAGATTATTAAACCTGAAGGGAAATCTGACTCTGACTTTACTCATATGGAAAAGTACTATGTTGAAGATTGTAGTCACATCTTCATTTTTCCCAAAGGAAATGTCTCTAATAGACGCACACATAATATAGGTCAGGTGGGTGAATGAGTTTTGAGTTAATAAGCATAATAAAAGACTATTAAATTACACATGCAAATTTATGATATGATAAAGGCTGCATCTCAAAGCAGCTGTAAGGAGGGGAAACTGTAATGAGTAGTGTTGGGATAAGAGACAACTGGAAAATGATCAGTTGTTTTTTTAACTGAATATATTGGTGTAAATTCTAAACAAATGGAAGATTTTGGTGTAAATATATTTACCATAAAACTAGGCAAAAATGTGTGAATCCCTTTAGACTCTAAGAGAGGGAACTTTTCTAATTGTGTCTCAAAGTCCAGAAGGAATAGGAAAATGATATATTAATTACATAAAATAGTTCATACTAAAAATTATTGTTGGTAAAGGCATAATAAGCAAAGTAAAATGATGAATTGGGGAATTTTTCTCTACCAGTATCACAAATGATGGGGTAATAAAATAGGAAAGGGAAAAAAAATCAATCCCTCTATCCGCAAATGGGCTGGAGAAAACAGTTCACACACAAAGAAATGTAAATATCTCAACTATTGTTAGGACTTATATCTAGATGCTCCCTAAAAACCTGATGTGGTCACAGTTGATGCTTTTGGGACTAGAGTGTGTGACGCTGGGATTAGGATATGATGTTGGGATTGATTCATGGGGTGACATTAGCATTAGGATGTCCCACCCTGAGTCTGAGTGCTACCTGCCCTGAGCGGTGGTGGCCTGGATAGGATATAAGGGACAGAAGGAAGACTGCTGCTGTTGCTTGCTGCTGTCACTTCATCTGCTGCTTTGCTGCTTTCTGCCTGCCATGGATTGTTTCTCCTCTGTGATTCCCCTCTGCCTGCCACCCTGCCTTGAAGCCGGCTGACTATGAACTGAAACCTCTACAGACTGTGAGCTGCAATAAACCTTTCCTTCCTTAAGTTTGAGTGTCAGGTATTTTGTGTCAGCAATGAGCAAAAGTCCCTAGGATACCTACATTGAAACACGTTAGGTTTTGCTTATGCTAAGAGAAATTTAGATTTCAAATACACTGAAGTAGAGCCGTTTTGTCTTTGAGATTAATATTAAAAATAAAAAGATACTATCACTACTGGAGGAAGTGTGATTTCCTACAGGTGTCTTAAGGAGGTGATTCAGGTACATCACATGACACAGAATAAATAAATATGATCCTTCCAGCTTAAGACTAAAGGAAGACTAGGGTCTCTTAATACTGAGTCTAGAATGAGTAGTTCACAAACTGCAAGAATTTAACAGATTCAGCTAATAACACTAATTTAAAACTTGGCAAAATAAGTATCGTTACACTACAAGAAATATTTACCCACCTTCTGCTCACAAAAGAGCCACTTCTTAACCAGGTATGGTGGCACATAACTGTAATCCCAGCATTGGGGGTGGCTGAGGCAGGGAGAGCACAAGTTCCAGTCCTGTCTAAGCAACTTAGCAAGACCCTGTCTGGAAATGAAGAGTAAAAAGGGCTGGTGGTAGAGCTCAGGGTAGAACACTCCTTGGTTTGATCACTGGTGAAGGGGACCCCCCCAACCCAAAACTTCTTAGCTTCTTGGTCACTGGTTCCAAATTGCTGTTTCGCTCACCCTGCTGGCCCATGTTATTATGTCACAAAATCTGGTACAGAAAGTAATTCTTGAGCTACAGACAAATTCACATGTATATATAGGAGGCAGCTTATATCTTTAACGGTTTGAAACAGGTCACTGAGGTATTCTCTTTTCATGCTAGTTACATTCGTCAATGGCTTCTTAACAAGCTACAGCTTTGACAGCCTTGAAAACAAATAGTTTTGGTTAAATTAAACATATCCATTTTCAAAAACAAAACAAAGAATAGAACTTTGTTCCACAGGAGGAAAGCAAAGATTTCCTCTTGTGAATAAAGCACCTACTCAGTGGATTAGCCTGATCATTTCTCTGCTAAACAGTTGGCTCTCTGAGCCAAAATCTCAGCGTCTTACTCCATGTTGCCACTGACATTCAGAGTTGTCCTTTCACTCGGTCCATCCTCAGTTACTGGAGCTCCTGTTGTGTGTTGGCCAATAGACACACAGCAGCGAGTTCAGCAAACAAAACTGTCTGCCCCTTCTCATGGGAGATGGGAAAGACAGTTTCAAGGAGTTAGTAAAATTCACCATATTTCAGACGGTTGTAAGTGCAATGAAGAGGGGGAGAGAGGGGTCTATAAAGAGCAATGCTCTGCAGGACCTTGTACACCACTTGGAGGACTTAGTGTGACCGAGTGAAACAGGAAACTGACCAATGAGGGAAAGGCTCTTGGTAGAAAAGTGCCTCATGTCACACAGTCATCCCTCAAAGGGACCCTCAGGTTGCTGTGCTGAGGATAGCCTGGGGAGACGAGGGCAGAAACAGGCAGCTTCTGCCATGAACCACGGGGCCGGGGATCAGAATGGGAGCTTAAATACTAGAATGTAGCATTAGAAACAGCAAAAAGAAAAAAAAAGGCCAGATTCTGAATACATTTGATACTAGGCCCTACAGTATTTATTTATAGGTTTAAATCCGCAATCTGAGAGAAAAGACAAGACCCAAGCAAAGCTCTGAAGTGTTTAGCCCAACCAACTGAGAGGACACAATTTCCACTCATCAGATGAGAAACGATGGCAGCAGAAACCAGTTTAGGGAGCAGAGCAGAAGCTGTGGTCTGGGTGTTTGAGGTCTGAGATACCTGCTACACATCTAAATCAAGTGTCCTCAAAGGGCAGGGAAGTTAGTATGAATCTGCAGTTCAGGGGTAAGGTCTAGACATCAGAAGTGTCAGTGTGTAACTGGAATTTACAGAGAGGGGTTTGGGCAGGACCATCCAATGAAGGGTCCTGGACACATCAGTGGTTCTCACAAAGAGGTGGAATTAGCAGCCAAGAACACAGAAGCCAGGAGAGTGAGGAATCTCGGAAACCAGCAAAGAAAGTGCTGCTGGGACAATGGGTTGAGCCACTATAGTATCAGGTTCAAATGGCCTCAGCACAGTAGGCAAAAAGGCAACAGAGCACTGTGTGCTTGTGTTGTACTCAGTCTCTTTACATAATTTCTTGGCCAAATGAACGTGATTCTCCTTCAGCCTCCAAGCCACACTCTACCCGCAGTCTGCTCCACCCCAGAACAACTCTGTTATGTATGAAACATGGCTGCATGATCTTGGCTGATGGTACAAAGAAGCAATACCAGCACCAAATTATATTTGGAACAACGACCTCTGGCCAGGTGTGATGGCACACACCTTGAATCCCAGCACTCAGGAAGCTGAGACAGAAGGATCACTGCAAGTTCAAGGCTAGCCTGGGCTACTTAGTGAGATCCTGTCCCAAAAAAAGGGTGGGGGATAATGATCTCTGAATAGAAAGGATTCATTCCTGGACTGAAGATAGGAGCGGGTTCTTACTCTTCCACGAGTGAGACTTCATACAGAGACATGGAATCACAGACCGCAGATAAAGCTCAAGCCAGCTTTCATATCATTTCCTACAGTCCTCTTGAGCTATAGGAGGGAGAAAAGAGATGATTTGGAACCAAAGAGGGCAGTCGGACTCTTACACCTCCAGAGAGTTGGGCTCATGCCCGAAGTGGAGATGGTAGGTGAGTGGAGTATCCACATCACCTGTAGGACACGTCTTATAATGTCAGGAAAGCAGAGGATTTCTCTTGTGACTAGCAAGGAGCATAAAAACATAAAATGTGAAAAGACAAACCATGTGACTTGTGTTGTCAAGCTGTCCCAGGGCTAAGTCATTAAATGGGGCAAGTTGACTGTGATCTTGAATCTTATTACAAACAACCGGAAACACAGGGCTCAGGCTGCGCAAGTACAACGCGGTTTATTAGCCTTTCAAAACGCAGAGTGAAAAACTACACTCCTACATTTCAAACACAGCTCTGGTGCCCCAGTTCACACTGCGGTATTAGCATCTAATTGTATCAACCAGCTTTTAATCAAAATTTCAGCTACTTTATGGGGTGTTTTGATGACAAAAAGAGATCATGATAAATATCCATTAAAATTGTCCTTGGCTTCAGGAATCTCAGATCTACAAATAAGACTATTATGGACTTGGACAAAATTCTTCGTTAAACTTGCTGCACCCGAGCTCTCCGCTTGCTTTACAGAGGGTCTTCTAGCTCTTGTTTTGCAGTCAAAGACAATGCTCTGTAGCATGGAGCACTTACAAAGAGTCGGGCACCATTCCAAATGCTTGCTGTGCATAATCCCATTAATTCCCACAAAGCCTTTGTGAGGTGGATACATCATATGCATGAGAAAACTGAGATTTAAAAAGATTAAGTTATTTGCCCAAGCTCTCACAGTTACTAAGCCCTAGAGACAAGACCAGAACTCTGACATTGGGTCTCCAGAGTCCTCGCCATCAGTCAATATGTTATCTCACCTACGAGGAACAGTTTTTATATGGAAACACTGCTACTCCATTCTTACAGTCCCAAACTCAACAGTCAGATTATACAGCAAATATGATACTCTACGATTTCTTACTCCTGTTATTAACTTTCTATCAATATGAAAAGTACCTTTAAGCACACCTATCTTAATAAATACCCTCCCATTACTTCTTCATCCATTTCTGATGTAAATGGATGAAAGAAGGCTTTATGGTCTTTTATGATTTTTTTCTAATGTGGACAAATCAATTTCAACACTGGGAAACTTGTAAGGATTGATGATTGATATATGTATACTCAAATTGCTCCAGTTTTCCCAGATTTTTTTCCTACTTGTGCATTTCTGGGTTCAGGAATTACCCTGAGCTCATCCCATACTGATCTGCCAGTCAAAGTGTCCCGACTTTCCTACTAAAAGGAATGCACTCTTATATACCTCAGCAGCTTGGACAGTTTGTTGGAAAGAGACCACAGCACTCTAGTATTTTTTAACTTTAAAAAGAATGCATGTTCATTTCGCATTCTATAACTTATTCACAGTTATTTTTAGTATCAAAAAGGATGTTTTAAGTTACTGAAGTCTCAGCTGAGTGAGAATAAAGACGCTTTGTAACACCACATGACCTCACCAGTGCATTTACTAAAGATTTATTGAACACAGAAATAATGGATAGTCCAGGCTTCAGGTTGGTTTGAGTCTGTTGCAAGCATCTTCTTTTTCTAGTACTGAGGCTCAAAGAACAACTCCAGTCAGGACACAGCCCTCCTGTGTGGGGTGTGACTCACTAAGGTTCCTGACCCCACAATAGGGCAAGGAACAATCAAGCATTCCCTAGGCCTCTGTAGAGAAGGAAGTTGGCGACATCTGGAAGCTTCCTTGGCAGTGCTGGGGAGGAGGGTCCCAGAGACCAAGTCCCACTTATGACTAATCTAGCGTTAAGTGCAAATTCCCATAAAGGTCCTGTGTACACAGTGTTCTCACTGATGATTTTGCTTTTGGCAAATTTAAATATATTTGGAATATAATAAAGCAGCTCAGCTTTAAAGGCAGTAAGAAAAATCTGATGAAGTGAGGGATCCTTGCAAAATGCAAATAGTTTCTTCCACAGCATGTGTTTTGCAACATGTCTGGGAATACCTTGTTTGCCTAAAGCAGGGCACACGCCATCTTGCTTGTGCAAGCACAGTACAGCCCAACTGAAGCGAAAGGTGGCAATGTGACAGAGTTGAAAGAATCATGGTCCAATTCTCAAACAGGCTCCAATTTAGGTTGGTTCTAGAAGGCCCTCAATTTTTCAGTCTGCTTCCTAAGTATTTTTATGAACTAGTCTGTTCCTTTTTTGCCAGAAGCACTTAGTTTTTATGCAAGGCACTATTATTGGCCCAGATAAATGAAAAGCACTAAATATATATGTACCGCTCCCGACATATTTACCATGAGTGGGGAGGGCAGAAGGGGAAGAGCATGTGCAGAAAGGCAACATCTGCTGCTGAGCCAACTGCCAAATTCATGGCAAGAAACATTTGGCTGGTACTTCCATTTATCAGCAAGCCGCCTCCTGCGTAATGCAGGCTTGCTGGTTCTTCTTCCTGAGATGCGCAGACAAAACATGCTCACTATTCTGTGCAAGACAGTTTAAAAAATATATTCTTATAAAAAGTGAATAAGCCAAGCAAACTATTATAAGGTAAATTTCCCAGTAATGGCAGGATTTTCAAACTGTATTTCAAATACCTCCAATTTGTATATCATATCACTAGCCTCTAAATTGCAACTAGAATACTTAACTAGGTAATAGTGCCATTTTATTTAGGAAAAAATGGAGCTGGATATGCCCCCAAATTACTTCACAGTCTTGGAAATGAGTTTGCAATGACAGATAATATTGAGAACACATCCTTTGAAGTACAACATTGCCTACAGAAAATCGAAGCATAAAGTATAACCCAAGTTTCTGCCTTCCTGTACTGAGCAGCACTACAGGCAAAAAGAAAAGCTGACAATTGAGGCAGATAAAGCAGAGATTGAAATAAGTATTAACCAGTGAAAGGCTGAGATTTGTAAAATCTCCCATTGAAAGTAAGAAAGTAAAATAAAAAAGAGTAGCTGTGTGTGGCATACAACAAATGCAAAAGCACCAGAAAAATAAGAACCACAGAAGGTAGCTGGGTGGTGGAATTCTTGTGAAATCCTGAGAGGTGAAAGAAGGTGTATAGATAAAAGTGGCAGGTGGTGGAAGAGCAGAAAGTCTTGTTTCTCAGAGGACACAAAGTCTAAGTCATTGACCCCGAAGTATTTTTCAGGCTATTTGATTCTCAGTTTCTTCACTTATAAAGTGAGAATAAGCCCACTACCCATCTCACCAGAAGCACACTGTGTATAAATGCTCCCGCAGAGAGCCCCTGTTCCCCCTCCAAGCTCCCACTACTTTTTGGAATGCCAGGCTCTTTGAGAAGGGCATAGTCCTAGCAGAATGCCTGGCACCTGACCAGAGTTTAGTAACCGAAGGTGACACGGTGCTGGAAACAGTTATTCTGTCATAGAAGTGACACGGTTTCTTCTCACACTTGCACCACCATCTGCCCATTGAAAGCTCACCTACCCAGGTGTGGTTTAAATAGTTCTTCTTGGAATAGAAATAACGCCAACAAACTCCTTTCAAGGAGTCACTGCCCAGGCAGAGAGAACTCTGCCCAATGCTCGCTGTCTTGCTGAGCCTGCGAGTACAGATGGGTGTGTGTGCTCCCTTTCCGCAGCTTCTGCCTTCCCTCACCTCCTCCCTATTTTCCATTCACTTCACAATCCCCCTCAGTATGACTTCTGCCCTCCCCTATTCTACTGATAATGTCACTGGGCCTCTTCTAGGTGCTAAGCCCAGTGGTTCTGATTAGTCATCTCTCTGCCTGAGGTCTCTACAGCAAGGTTCTCTTCTCACAGTTTTCTGGGTGAACTGCACCGGTCCCGTGACTTCAAAAGTCTGCATCAGATGACCCAAGCCCTCTATCTGGCCTGAATTACATTTGTAATTTCTAAATTATTCCAAAACATTTCCTCCAGCCACCTTAGATTTCATATATAGAAAGCTGAGTTTATTCCACTTTCTCCAGTTTCCAAATCTATTGCAAATTTGCTCCCTCAAGTAAAAAAAAAAAAAAAAAATCACAATGATCCTTGACTCTTCTCTTGATGGCACTTCAAATATACTGAGATGTCAAGTCCTGTCCTTTCTCACCTGATAAATTTCTTTCAGAGTGGGTTCCCTCTCTCAGATTCACTAGTGTCACCTTGGTTTAGAGGTCATAATTGCTAACTTCCTTCCAAAACCTTGTACAATAATTTCCTTGCGGATCTACAGGAGTAAAAAAACCACACTGCTAAAAAGGTATCCCAGCATTTTAAGTATAAATATATGACAAACCTCTTCCATTTAAAAGTTAGGAAGATGGAATAAAGTACAGATAACGTAAATCTATTAGCTATTTAGCTAGCATAAATCTATTCTTGCATTATTAGGGTTGAGACTAATCATTAATCAAACCGGTGTGTTCTTCTGGGAACACGGGGGAGCTGTGTTTCCAGCCTTCCTTGTTGGTAGGTGGGGCATGGCCCGTGCCTGCGTTCAGCAGAAGTGACACACACCCCAGCACCAGACCTTGCCCGTGAGAACTTCTACGCACAACCCTCTCCGCTCTCAGTGCTCCATGCTTTGGCTTAGTGATTACCAGTGGCTTGGAAGGCGTATGTTGAAGGTGATGGAATAAAGCCACTTGCCTCTGGCCAACATGCTTTGAACTTCAGTCGAAAAACGAAACAAAACAAAAATCCTCTACTGTACAAACTCACTGGTATTTGAACTGTATCTGTTACAGCTGGAATGACCCCTGTTAACATAACCACGAACTGCAACTCTGACCTGTCTAGTGCAGCTAAACCAGTCATGGAGGAGAGGCCTCAGTGTGTGTTTTATGTATTATCCCAAGTATCATGGGTCGTAAGTATTAACAGCCACAGGAATCTTGTCATAGTTCATTCTCCAGTGACTCAGGAACTACTTTCACGGCCTGTTCACTGTAGGAAAAGTGTAAAGAACAATGGTGGCAGATGGGAGCATGTGAGGCTTTCTCGTTCATCCTAGTACTTTTGAATCAGCAGGTCTTCAACTCCTGGAAATTTTACAAGGCAGAAACCTTACCATCTCATATGGAAATTGCTTTCCTTTCTAATGTATTTATTCTTAGGCCAGTCTGTGAATTCTTTTGAGCAGATTGATGATTAGCTGACAAAATTGTTTCATCTTGTCTACTGGAACCACTAGATAGTAGAAAGCCTTTGAAAAATGACTTTAATGGCCAGTGCACACCACAAAGGGATGTGCGCTTCAATCTGTTCCACTCATTCTATAGAGTGGGTCCAATTAATAGATTTCCTTCAATGTTCTTACTAGTGTTTCTCTTGTCTACAGAACAAAAACTAGTTGTAAAAGTGGAAGGACCGAAGAGGAGAAAAAGAGGCTGGGGATATAGCTTAGTGGAATAAGCGCCTGCCTGGCAAGCGCAAGGTCCTGAGTTTGATCCTCAGAAAAAAAAAAAAAAAAAAAGAGGAGAAAAACTGTCATCAGACTCAAAGAGAAGTAGATCTATAAGAGCTTCTCTAGAGCTAAACTTGTAGAAGCTTCATTCTAGAAAGTTTTCAGAAACTTCCAAATACTCTTCTATACAGCAAATATGTTGAGTGGTAACAGCCCGTTATGATGCCACCAAAACATCCTCCAAGAACAACTATTTTAGACTTTTTGATACAGTAAGCATTTAAAATAAATGAAAATGTACTTCACTGAAATCTGGTGGGTGACAGAGATGAAAGCCAAAATCATTTCGTATTTTGCTTTCAACTGCCTTGGCTTATAAACCAATTGCAGAGTCTCTCAGTTTTGTTCTATATGAGGAAATATTTATTCTCTGGCTAGAAAAATAGCTCAACCACTCTTCCAGTATTTATTATAAAACAAAAATTAGCTTACTTGGTACAGAGTTACCAGTGAAGAATGGCTGGGAAAAAGTGGTGGATGCTTCAGCCTCAACATAGAAACTCCTTAAACCAGTTAACCAAGCAAATCTCTAATCTTTGCAAAGTGCCAGGTTATCTTTAAAATTCAACAGCAGAATCCATGGACTGAATTAGCTCAGCTCTCAGCTGCAGTTTATTTATTTATTTAATGTCATATTTAACCTAAGCAGCTGGTCCCATAACCCAACCCAAAGGGGCCTATTCTGCATTCTCCTAATGCTTTATAATCACATACTGTGAGGCTGTACCGGGAAGAAGCAGCCCTTGCAGAACAAACTCTTCATTGTATTAATTGTATGGTTAGAAGAAGCAGCCGTGGAAGGGCAAGAGAAAAGAAGCCACGCTGATCATGTGAGTTCCCTTTCCTTTATCGTGATCTGTGCCTGAGAAGATAAAAAATAAGAAAGGTTTACTTCAGCTCAGTTTCAGTTCATGGCTGCTTGGCCCTGTTGCTTTAAGCCTGTAGAAGCACAGTGAGGCATGGCGGAAGCACACTGTAGGGAGGAAACTGTTCATCTTATGGTGGCAGGAAGTAAACAGGAGGCAGGGAGGAGACAGTGTCCCACCCTCCCAACAGCACGTCCTCAGGGATTGTCACTTCCTCCCGCTAGGCCATACCACCTCCCAATAGCACCACAGGCTCTACTCAAGCCTTTGGGGACATTAAAATCCAACGTTAATAATTAATGCTGGGGAAAATGGTGCAGAAATGTTTAAATATAATGAAAATGACCAAGTTGTCCATTTCAGAGGGTCAAGAGTTCTATTCTTCAGTGATGGGTCTCAGGTAGAGGTCTCACCTCTATCTCAGCCACAGACACAGCTCTCCTCTATAGGTGGATGTGGTCCTGAATGACGTCTGAGGTCCCCTCAAGCCTTACGATGCCATGTACTGTGAAGAGCAAGCTACAGGTCAAAGGTAAATGGCTATGAAAGAGCCATCTGATGAGAAATCAGATGCTACAAAGAACATTAAAATGAAAGCAACACTATATGATCTTGCACATACCCTCCAAGGGGAAGGAGAAAAGAAAGAAAGAAGGAAGGGGGGAAAATATATATATATATATATATATACAAGGATAGCTGGGATAACTGTACTACTGATGTATATTGGTTTATTGAAAGGAGCAGTTAATGCTTAATTTTTTCTTGACATACTTTGCATGCTTATATGTGGTAATCTGAAAAACTAATTTGAATCAACAATATGTAATATAACAATCATTGTTGAATTCCTACCATCTTGTTTAGTGAAGTGCTATATCATTTCTAATTTTTAAATTACTTTTTATTCTCTTTTATTGTTTGATCAATCTTGCATTCTTACACATGGTAATCTGAGCAACTTCACTGAAGATAACAATATGTAGCATAACAACCACTGTTAATTCCTATCATGATGTTTTGAAATCCAGTATCATTTTTATTGTTTTTGTGGTTTTTTGTTGTTATTTTGTCATTTATTTTTCTCTAAGATAAAAAAGAAAATAATCCTCCAAGCTAAACAGAATTTCCTTGGGTCCTGATCTAACTTCAAACTCTGTGAAGAGCTGCTTAACTTGAGCTTGGTAAGAAATTCCTGCATTTAACTTGGAAGTGAGAATGAAAGCTTTCCAGAAATAATTTAACCCACAGAAAAGCAAATCAGCAGCCTATATTTAAAGGCAGGGTTGTGAGCAACAATGGAATATTCCTCATGCATTACTGCATGGCTCCCAGTGTCAGCAGCAGCCTAAAAACTACATGAAATGTGTGAACCAGTTTTCTAATTATCATACGTACATTCTTCTCACACATTATTCCCAACTCATTCTCTTTCCCATAGTCAAGTTTAATGATTGGTTTTGTATGTCTAAATCACCATTAGGATCTGGCCATAAAGTAAAAAAGGAAACCTGAATTCATAGATTAAAATGCTCATGACCCCATTCTTCCTCCAAATAATGTTTATAGCTGCAGTTATCTAGGAAGTGAAGTACTTATGATATAAATACAATTTTCGTCCTCTAGCAGATTTGAAATTCAGCTTTTCAATTTTTGTTTTCTATTAGTACATGGTTACAGCATGCAATATTTGCATTCCTCATGGGAAACTGGAGTATGTGTAGAAACACATCTTGATTCTTTTTCCAGCCCCCTTTCCTTTCTTCCCCTCTCCCTCCATTGCTTGGTCTCTTTTTCTGCAAAAGATCTATCTCTCAAATTCATTTTCTTCCAGCTCATTTTAAAGTAGTTTTTCTATTCAACTCACCATAACCACTGCTATTTTCCTGGCTGCCCCCAGTGCACACATGAGGTGCTCTTCCCTGATCCTGGGATTGACTATAGGAAGCATTTGCTGGTCCCAAGCCAGGCTGCCTAGACATATTTTAGTGGCCTCTACTTCACTTTAGAATTCACTGGATCTCTTAGGGAGCAGAAATGCAAGAATAACAGAGGAAGCTCATGCAGTTCCCAGTTTTCTGCATGGACATCAGGCCCGGCGCATGACATCCTCAGTGTCCTAGTGTGCTTTGGCTGCTGTGACAAAATACCATAAATTGGACAGCTTAAACAGCAGAAATTTATTTCTTACACCCTCATTACATCATCCAAATATAATTATCCCTCCAAAGTCCTGTCTCCAAATATCACTCTGAGTTCTCACCCCAGTTTCAAGATGGACATGTGGCAGGGACACGAATATTCAAGTTCATCACACTCATAAATGACCACAAATCACACATACACTTGCCACATTCTCCCACCCCTTTCCTACTTTCAGTGGGTGGTTAGTTTCTCTGTGAAGCATCTGTCCCTTCCTAAAATAAGTCCCATGTCCTAAGCTGCCTAGGCCATGATGCCCTGTCTTCCTCCCGCTGTTCTGTCTCCTCTGCCTGCAGCCTGACCCCGGCTGGTGAGGTAGCCCCCAAGGCACACATGGAACGTGCTGACTTAGGTTCTGAGTCTGGTACTGGTTCTCCCACCACGGTCTTCTCATCAAACATCAGGTCTAGACAAACTCCAGAAGTGGCTGGATCTGCAAGCATCATGCTCCCCTGCCCTCCCCATAGCACCTTTACAGTGAACCTCTAAAGCTGAGTCCCTGTCTCATTTCTTATGACCTGTTCGGCCTCAGGTGGCAGAACTGATCCTGAACCTAGTACCTCCTGTCTCTGCCTTCTTTATCCTCCCTCAAGCTAACCACAAGCCTCTTGTCCGAGCCTCAAGTCATTCTACATGTCTCTAATGAAACAGGTTTTTGGAAAACTGTGGCCCTACCTAAACTCTTTGTAAGTGTATAGCTTAATGGTATTAACTACATCCACAGTGTTATACAACAACCCTCAGTGTGGTCCAAAACTCTGTCCATCCTGCAAAATTGTAACCCTGTATGTGTTACAAGGGGTGTACCTTATGCTGCAGTGTAGTTTAGTGGGACAGCGCTTGCTTGGCATGCACAAAACCCTGGGTTTCATCCCCAACAGCACAATAATTAATTAAATAAAATAAATACAGTTTTTTGTTTTTTTTAAAAAAGAACTCCCTGTTTCCTCCTTCCCCTAAAGAAACAGATTTTGATTTAGAAATTTCTGCACAAAACAAGCCTGGTTTAACCCAAGGCTTTGAAGAACACAGACACTTAAGGGTTGATGCAGATATAATCTCTTTTAAAGGAACCTTTATAATGAAAACTATAGTACTCTGATAAAGAAGATCAAATAAAACATCAGAAAGTGGTAAGATATCTCCTGTTACTAGATAGGCAAGACCAGTACAGTCAAAAGGACCATACCATCAAAACTGATGTACAACCCCAATGAAAACACCAACAACATTCCTGAGAGAATTAGAGAAAACTTTTCCAAACAAGTAACTGCCACTTGGATCTCAAATGATGAACTGTGTGGTCTGTGTGGCACTCTTCAGGTGTACCATGGGTGTCTTACTATTCTCATTGCTGGGACAAAATACTAGACATCCAAAGTTAAAGGAGGAAAGGTTTATCTGGCTCATAGAGTTCATAGTTGGCTGGCTCCAAGGCAGGGTGGCATAGTAGGGACACCACAGAGGAAGAACAATTCATGGCAGACAGAAGGCAGCAAGCTACAAGCAACAAGCAACAACCTTCTTTCTGTCTCTTATATCCTACCCAGGTCACCCACTCTTAGGGTGGCTAGCACTCACACTCAGGGTGGGGCAGCCTTAATCTTAGCATCATATCATGAATTAATCCCAGAAGGACATCCTTGATCCCAGAGGCACACACCCTAGATCAAGCCACATCCCCAAATCAACAACTAGTATCATATGAAGCTTTGAAAGGGACATCTATTTGGCCATAGCAAGCTATAAAAATGGTCCTGCTCATTTGTGGCTTATATACAAATTTTCTGTTTTTGAATCTTTGAGAGGAAACAAACACAAGGAAAAGAAATAACATTTATGAACTCTATCTGTGACCTGCCTGACATATTCAACTTTGTCAATGGGATAACAGGTGTTAAAATCGCAATTTTCTGAATAGTGAACTATGTCATTATTTTGGAGATGCTCTTTATCTCCTGATCTGTCTTAACTATGCTCCAGTAATTCTACAAAATCAGATGTCTTCAGAATGCCTTTTACAATCTGAAGACAGTCCAGTGAAAACTGGATTTACAAGTCCAATGAAAACTGCACTACTAAGTTACAACTATGTTAGAGGATAAAGGAAGAATAACTCCAAAGTACTAGGCTCAGGGTAGCTCTCTACACTCCTGCTGGCCGAGAAGTTTCCAAATTTCACCCTCAAGGGCAAGTCAAATATAGTAACAGGAATCCTCCCGTGGAATCACCAGCTAAAGTGAAAGGATCCAATGTTGCCAGCAACATAAAAGGGCTGCACATGCTAAAAAATTCTAAAGAATCAAAATAATTTCATGCATATTGTCAGGTCAGAGTGCAGTGAAACTAGAAATTAATGGCAAAAAGAGCCACAGAAATAGTGCAAACATATGGGAATTAAACAATATACTCTGGAATAGTCAATGGGTCACTAAATAAATCAAGGAATAAATTAGTTCCTAGAATGAAATGACAACACCAGCACAACATTCTGGTATGAAACCCAGTGAAAACAGTCCTAAGGGGGAAGTTTATGACTGTGAATGCCTCCATCAGAAAAACAGACTGAGCCCAAATGAATCACCTAAGGATGAACCTCAACGCCCTAGAAAAACAAGAACAATCCAAATCCAAAACTAGTACAAGGAAGAAAATTATAAAGATTAGAACAGAAGTTGAAATTGAGACTAAAATATACAAAGAATCAACTAATTAAAGAGCTGGATCTAGGGGAAAAAAACAAAGTAAACAAATCTTTAGCTGGTCTTACCAATAAAAAAGAACAAAAGACCCATATCTGTGCAGTCAGAAATGCAAAAGGTGAAATCCATAACGAACATTGCCCAAATCTAGAAGATTATTAACAACTACTTCAAAAACTTGCACTCCAATAAATTGGAGAACCCAGAAGAAAAAGACTTTTAAATACATATAAATTACCAAAACTGAAGAAAGCTAAGTATCACATGTTTTCTCCTCTATGAGAAACCCAAAATAAAATAGCAAAATATAAGGTAACAGATAATAGGAAGTAGAGAGGCAGATCTTTTATAAATGAGAAGAGAACCCAGAGGTGAGTGGGAGGAACAGGAAGGAAGGGAGAAAAGAATTAAGATGTGTTATTTACATGTACCAACTCCCTACAAGGAATGTGATCATTATATACTAAAAATATGTACTATGAAAAATAAAAATTGGCAAAAAATAAAATCTAAAAAAAACCCCTGGATAATCCAATAATGGGCAATAAAATTGAAACCCTAACAAAAACTTACCAAGAAAGGCCTAAGTCCCTACGGATTTATCATTTAATTCTACAAGAACTTCAGGAATGATCTAACATCAATGCTCCTCAAAGTATTTAATGAAACTGAAAGAGAAGGAGTACTGCCAAACTCATTCCTGGAAGATAGCATTAGCTCAATTCCAAACCCAGACAAGATCACTTTCTTTAATGAATATAGATGTAAAAATCCTCAACAAGGTACATACTGGCAAGCTGAATGCAACAAATCATTAACAAGATCATATATCATGAGCAAGTAGGCTTCAGCTCAGGAATACAAAAATGGTCAACATACACCAATCAATAAACGTAAAACACCACATACACAGAAACAATGGCAAAGATCACATCTTCATCTCAACAGATGCAGCAAAAAAACTGTAACAAAATTTAACATCTCTTTATGATTAAAAATGGAGGAAAATAGGTATAAAAGTACTTTGTCTCAATTTGATAAAAGCTACTCATGAAAAAAGTCAATTGGCAACATTATATTAAATGGTTAAAAAATGAAAGCTTCTCTGAAATCAGAAACAAAACCAGGATGTCCAGTATCACCACTGCTATTCCATATATGCTCAAAACTTTAGCCAGAACAATCAGACAAAAGAAAGAAAGAAAAGGGATACTTATAGAAAAGGAAGAAATCAAACTATAGTATCCTTATTCATAAGTGATATGATCCTCTACATAGAAGTCCAAAAAATTCCACCAAAAGACTTCTAAACTAATAAATATTCAGTAAGGAAGGAGGATACAAAATCAATGCACAAAAATCAACAGTATTCCTATACACTAATAATGAACTAACTGAAGAAGAAATTAGGAAAACAATACCATTCACTATAACTTCCAAAAAATTAAATATTTAGGAATTAACCTAAAAAGGGAAGTAAAACACTTCTACATAAAAATTATAGTGCTCTGATAAAGGAGATCAAAGAAGATATAGAAAAATGGAAAGATATCCCCAGTTCCTGGATAGGCAAAACCAATACTGTCAAAATGGCCATACTACCAAAACTGATATATAGATTTATTGCAATCTCAATTAAAATGCCAACAGTATTCCTCACAGAATTAGAGAACACAATCTTAAAATTCATATGCAAGCAGCAGAGACCCAGAATAGCCAAAGCAGTCCTGGTCAACAAGAGCAAAGCAGGAGGCATCACAATCCCAGATTACAAAGTTCCAATGTATTACAAACTATACTGCAATACATTACAAAGTATATTTGTAATACAAGTATATTACAAAGTTACAATGGTACAAATAGCATGGTACTGGCACAAAAACAGATGTGTGGCTCACTGTAACATAATACATGATGTTAAAACAACTTTAGGGACATTCAGCCATCTGATATTCAGCCATCGGCCAAAAACACATGGTGAAGAAAGGACAGCCTCTTGAACCCGAAGAGTTTAACACTGGGTTCCATAAATACATCCCTTACTTTTCTATTGTAAATTTTTTACTTTAGCATAATAGTAACCAGCTGTGCATCTCAGTACTTTGCCTGAGGGATACAGGAAGCAATCTTTGTGCTTACGCACTTGGTCTGATGAAAGGCCAGGTGTGTGCATGTGTGGAAAAGTGTGAAACCAGGATTTTTATGGACACTATGCTCTAACACATTTGGCATATGTTTACATAAGCATCAAAAGGGTGTGAAACACCTATACCACTCTAGGGTTTCTTTTTTTATTAAAAAAAAAGGTTTTTTTTGTTTTTGTTTTTGTTTTCTGATAGAAGTAGCCCAATTCAGTATAATGGCCATGAAAAACCAGATTTGCAAGTTTCAGAGGAGATCAAAAGTGAATCATCAGATTACTCATGCATGGATTATGAAGCTGATTCATTATGGTACAATACATGTTTTCATAACAGAAGAGCGATGTGGGTGTGTGATGATAATGGTGGCGATGATAACAACTTTGATGTTGGCCATGTGAGTCAAAGTTCCTACGACAGTGCAATGGGGCAAGACTTGACTGATACAGACACAGGAAATACAGATCTTGATTCAGATGATGAAGAAAACAATGTGAGTACATACTTGACTATTTGAAATATAAAATGGTCACACAACCAAGTGGAACAATCTAGTGTTAAAACAAAGTCCAAAAATATAGTGAAAGTGTGGGCAGGGGTGCACTGCCACTCATATTGGAAACTGTAACAGACAAAATGCTGCAAGATACTGTGAAACACACACAGGCTGAAATATAAGTAAAATGTTCTGTATGCACCAATAGCCATATTCAAAATGTATTTATTATGACAGCTTACTAGCAGAACTGAAAGAATTGATAGGTCTGATGCCCTTAGCAGGGATTTCTTATGGTAATCACAGGAATGTAAAAGATTTATGGAAAAGTGATGTGTCAAAACATGGCATAAAAATTTGTGCCCTTGTAGATGAGAAGACTTATGTTGTTTTCAATTTAGAAATTTATCCTGGAACCCAGCCATCAGGTCCTATCTGTATAGTAATAAACCAAATAATGTGAATAGATTTGTTGCTCCCATTTCTCAAATGAATTGGAATGTGACATTTGACAATTGATTTACCAGTTTCCAATTGATGTTATATTTGCTAACAGAGTGCAAGTTGACCAGTGCAGGGACTGTACACAGGAACAAAGCAGAAATTCCAAATGAAATGTTACAACCTCAAAACAGAATTATATAGTACAATTTTTGGATTTCAGAAAGATTTACATTATCCTTGTATATGGCAAAGAAAAACAAACTGGTACTGCTGATGTCGACATTCCACCATGATGGAAATACTGATATGGAAACTAACAAAACAGAAGCCTGAGATGGAAATTTTCTTTGAAAAGACCAAAGGTAGAGTAGATATTGTTGATGAGTTATGTGGCAAATATGATATCACTTGAGACACAAAGCATTGGCCAATAGTTCTATTTCAGTCAATCCTAAACAAAGGTGGCATAGTTTGATTGTTTACTAAGAAAATAACAAATACAAAATACCATGGAGAAATTATTTGAGTGGATTGGGACTGAAACTCTTAAGAGAACATTTATAGCAGAGGAAAACAAAATTCTTCTGTCCAGGAAACTATGCAAAAAATTATGGAGCACATTGGTGAGCTGATAGGTGAACAGGCAGACACAGCATCCCAAAGATCTAGTATGATAACAGGAAAATAAAAAAGATGTCAATTGTACTCTGTAAGAAAGGACAGAAAAACAAAACACATGTGCTATTGGTGTAAGTGATACTTTCATATGGAACATGCAATTTTCATGTGTGAAGGCTGCTTTGGGTGTGACAGATGAAACAAAGCTTATTTCTGTGGTACACTTTTGTTTGTGTTTACATTATAGCTAACATAGGTTTTTATTTCTGATGTTATATGTTAGGCTTTGTAAGTAAGCACACAGCTGATGTGAAAATGTTTATTCTAAATGCATATTAAGAATACTTTATTTTATTGGTAGTCTATGTTCCTATTAACTGTACATTGCATAATGTAGTCAGAACATCTTGACAGAACAAGACCACTGAGACATCAAGTATGTCCTTTAAAAAAGCCAGGAAAGAGCAAAACACATGTGCTGTCAGTGTGAGGGATGTGTGTATGGAACATGCTTTTGTCATGTGTGAAGACTGCCTTAGGTGTGATCATTGAAGTAAAGACTTTCATTTTAGAGAGTGGTATTGATATTTTCATTGTAGTTCATATAGGATTTTATTTCTGTTCTTTTTTAGACTTTGTACACCAAAATCAGTTGATGTTAAAAATTTTGATGCTTTTTAAATAAACTCAGTAAATATTAAAATGCAATAATTTATTTTTTGGTTTTTTCCTGTTAAGCATTCATTATTTAACACTCAAAATTAAAATTCATAATTCATCCATAGAAATATTCTAAAGAATAACTGTAGGTTTGGCAGACTCATGTTTATGAGCCGTTACAACAAAAAAAAATGTGTCATGCTCTTATTAACAAGTGGTTCTTGGAAAACTGGCTCTACACATGCAGGAGATTGAAATCTAGACCCATATTTTTTACCATGTACTAAAATAAAATCAACACAGATCTAAGATCTAAATATTAAAACAGAAAACAATCTGCTGAAAGTATAACAGGTAAAAATCTTGAAAACAGGCATAGCAAAGGCTTTCTGAACAGAACCCTAATTGCACAAGAAATATAATACATCAACAACTAGGATTATATCAAATTAAAAAGATTCTGTACAGTAAAGGAAACAAACAACAAAGTGAACAGACAACTTATAGCAGTTATGGGGCAACTTTTAGAAACCAAGTGGCAAACTGCCACCAAAACCCACTTATTTATCACAAAGTGCTAACGTTGCAATTAAACCTGAATACTGGAGGTTTTAGTGTTTTAAAAAGCAACTCTACATTAACACCTTTTGTCTTAAAAAAGAGTGCTCAGTAACATGCATGCCATAGGTTCACCGCCACTGACCTATCGCACAGGGGGAAAAAAACAGCAGGTACTCCTCAGCTAGAGCCCTAATATCTAGCATATTTGAAGAACTTAAAAAAACTAGAGTGACAAAAGTAAAAGACCCAGTGAAGAAACAGGTAACTGAAATGAACAGACAATTGTCAGAAGTAAAATTGGCCAATAAATACATAAAAAATGTTAAACGTATCTGGCCATTAAAGAAACATAAGTTAAAATGACACTGAGATTCCATCCTATTCCAGAAAGAATGGCATCACCAACAAATCAATAATAAATCCTCATGGGGCTGGGGAAAAAAGGAACTCCTCTACATTGTTGGCAGGAAAGTAACTTAGAACAATCACTATGGCAATCAACATAGAGAGTCCTCAAAAACTAAAAACAGAAATCCCATTTGATCCAGCTGTTCCTCTCCTAGGTATCATCACAAGAGTTAATAACATTGTTTAACAATGATACATATATACCCATTTTATAGCAGCACAATTCATAATGACTGTCTTTGCTACTTTTCTCTCATTGCTGGGACAAAATACTTGATGTCCAAAATTAAGGAAGGAAAGGTTCATTCAGTTTACAGTTCATGGGGGTTTCAGTCCATACTTGGCTGGCTCCAAGGCAGAGTGGCACATGGCAGAGAGCAACAGTTCATGGTGCAGGAACACAGAAAAACCAGCAAAAGCAAAATGGGGGAAGAGTGGCAGAGAGCAAGGCTCTTTCCCTCCCTTATATTGTATGCAAACTACCCACCCCAGGGGCAAGTGTAGCACTCATACCCATAATCCCAGCATTGGACTATGGATCAATCAAAAGTCTAGCAGCCCACCCACGACTGCATGAGGATTTGGGGAGACATGCAGACACAAGCCGTAACAATGGCTAAATCCTGGAAGGGCCCTATTTGTCTACCAACAGAAGAGTAGATAAAAAACGAGATATTCATATACAAGGAGTAATTCGCTGGGGATATAGCTCAGTGGAATAAGCGCCTGCCTAGCAAGCGCAGGGTCCTGAGTTCGATCCCCAGTACCGCCAAAAAAAGATAAAAGAAAAATACAAGGAGTAATTCTCTACCATCCAAAAGAATAAACTTGAGTCACTTGCAGGAAATGGATGCACCTCAAGACAGTATTAAGTGAAATAAATCAGGCACAAAAGCTTAAAGATCTCATGATTTCACTCATATTTTGAGAAACCCAAAGTATAAAAAAATTAAAAAGCAAAATAAAGGACTGATAATAGGAAAGAGGAAGACAGATCTGGGTTTTTTTGAAAGAGAAAGGGGCCAAGAGATGGAGGGGGAAGCAAGGGGAAGGCAAGGTTACATAGGAAGAATTAAGGTGTGTTATGTCCATGTTCCAGCTCTCCACGATGCATGTAGTCATTATGTACTGCAAACATGTGCTACTAAGAATCTAAAAATTAATTTAAGGAAGGGGGAGTACAATGAAGTGGAAAGGGCCAGTTTTCATCAAGTTCCTGAAAGTGATGAAACTCCACGTGCTAATTAGTTCTGCATCGTGACTGATGGGTCCATTTTCGATGTGTAATACACTATGGGGAACGACAGTGGTGACTTTGTATCATAGTGTTTTTGCGTTGTGCATTTCACCTACAATATATACAAACCCAAGACTCCAGAAAAGACTAGAAAGGACATGAGGAAGGAAATGGAAAATCATTAGTGGGAAACTGTGACATCATACAGGATAAACATTAGAAGGAAGCTATTGGGTCCTACTGGAAACCAAAGAGGAAAATTATTTTGTTATAGACAAGGCCACAGTGGAAGCCGCCAAGGTATGGGATTTCCTTGAAGTCCGAGGTATTATGTCATAACACAGGAGGAGTCTTCACACACCCTCCCACAGTGTTCCTAAAGTGGTGTGTCTTAAGGAATCTGCCATCCAAAATGGAAGGTTTTGGCCACGAATCGATTTATCTATACGGCATGCAAGTTTAAGTACAACTACAAAGGAGCAAGTGGATTTGTCCTGTTTTCCCAAGACATGCCCACGAACAGTGCCTTGGCATAAAGCCTGGCAGGTTGAGTATTTGAAATCACAATGGTGGGCATGATGGCAAAGGGGGAAACTGGGTCACCAAGGCCACCTTCCTTAGCATTTCTACATTTCCCTAATTAAATTTGTGGGTGCAGGAAACCTAAACGGAGATCCATAGGGGAAAAGCCATGGGAACAGAAAGAATGTCAGAGACAAAAGGCAGACTCTTGCAGGAAACTGGCGATGTAAAATGAGACCGAGAGGTACAGTTTGGATTTTTCAGATGAAAAATGACACTCTGCATGCTGCCAACTTGACATGGTGCCTATCTCTTCCCTATGTCAAAATTTCTGTGGCAGATGGCAAAGCACAAAATGACCCAAAAATGTCAATCCTTTTTTCTTATAATAAAGAGAAGCCATCAAATTTACACAAAACAGTGGAGAAAGAAAGCACAAAGACACTGCCTGGAAGCTCTTCTTCTGGGGACAGAGAGATACACACCAGTCCCTAAGGCCCGACTCTCTCACAAAATGCAGATTCTGCTCAGTGGAGTAGCTGAAAGTTAAATTCTCTCTGATGTGTTAAGTTGTTTTATTTCAGGGAGGATGCTACACGCAATTGTAAAAAGTACATGAGTGTGCAGTGAGAAGCAGGGGTGTGTCTCTTTCACACTTGAGAGTTCCTCTTCTCAGAAACAACCATTTTTACCTGATTTTTGTGTGCCCCCAGGAAATCATCCAAGGTAGAGATAGGCACATGTTTGTGCTCTCTTTCCCTCTTTTTATGCAAATAGTGTGATCTAGACATATTGTTCTCTTTTTACTTTCCACTTCCTACACTGAGAATACCATTCTTTCATGTATTCATTCATTCAAAACATATTTAGTGAATACCCACTATCCACAGGTTCTTAGCACAGCAGTGAACAAAGGAATGTGTTTGCCTTGAGGGTGCTGACGTTTAGCAGAGGAAATCACGGCACACATCAGTGTCCAGTGAGTATGTACTATATCAGATGACAATGCGCATTATTTAAAAAAAAAAAAAGCAGGATATGAGGACAGAGTAGTAAGTGGTTGTGATGGGGTGGGGAGCAGACTTGTGGACAGTTCCATACTGACCTCAAGAGAAGACCATGTGGGTATCAGAAATATCTATTAAGATAAAGGCAAAGGTCCTGAGACAGATGTCTGATTATTACAATTAAGGAGCAGTAGGAAGTCACCAAGGCTAATAAAGTAAGCAAAAGCAAGTGTGACAGGAAGTGAGGTCAGAGAATCAAGAGTAGGGCCAGATTATGTAAATTCTTATAGCTTGTGGCCAAACATTTAGCTCTTAATCCAAGTGGGATGGGAAGCCCACCGGCAGCCCTAGAGAGGAGGAGGGGCCCAGCAGGCAGACATTTCACAATGATCATTTGGACTGCTCTACTGAGGAGCTGCAGACACCAAGGCTGGAAACAAGGGGACCTACTAGGAGTCTTGCGAGAATCCAGGCAAAAAGGGATTGAAAAAAAAATGTATACAGAATATTCCATATACAGGTACAAATTCCTATGATGCATGTGATCATTATATGTATATAAATTGTACCAATAAACTTAAAAATGCTGACTCATAAGAAAAGAAGGTGGTACCAACATGGACCAGGGCAGAGAGCAGTGCAGACGGTGGATGGTGGTTGGATTCCAGGTATGTGGTGAAGGCTGGGCTTCTGGGAGGTATTGATGGACTGTAGTGGGCAGTGGGAAAGAAGGGAAGATTTGATTTTCATCCTGAGCTATTGTAAAGGAGAAGTTTCCATGTACTTAAATGGAAAATGCAGGGCTGGAAAAGGAAAGGAAGACATTGAGTTCAGACCAGCCAAGGTTGGTATGCAGGTAAGACCCACAAATGGAGACCTTAAGGGGACTACAGGAGATGCCAGTCAAGGGGAGGGAGAGGCTGGAGAGGGGCTCTAGAGGTGGGAGCTGTCAGCATGCTGATGTTGTTCTGAGACATGCACCCAAAATGCGGTTCACACAGTCTATTGAGACTTCCCTTGTTCCTTTTAAGTAGCTGCATGATGAGGAATTTTTTACATTAAATTGAAATGAAATGAACTTTGAGAAGTCTAAATACACTGTACAGTTTATCCTCACTACTTCTGGATTCCATATCTGTGAATTGTCCTTTCTATAATGTATCTGTAACCCTACAATCAGTACTATTTTTAGGGCTTTCCTGGTCATTCACAGTCAAATGTAGAAAGGTTAAAACTTTGAGTTCCTGATGCATATGCTGCCAGCTGAGGTCAAACAAGGTGACATTCTATCTTCTTGTTTAGCTCTTTAAATATAAAGAAGGATCTTTCTTGTGATCATTCTAGTGCTGCACTTTTTTTACATTTTGTTGCTTTTGTTGGTGATTTTGCTGTTTGAAATGGCCCAAGGCAAGTAGTGAAATGCTTTCTAATGTTCCTAAAGGTAAAAAGTTTGTGATGTGCCTTGCAGAGAAAATATGCATGTCAGATAAACTTCATTCTAGGATGAATTAAAAGCGCTGTTAATGAATCAACATATATTATATATAGTGTCTTTAAACCAAAACACACATAAAATAATTGCATGTGTTAACTGATTGAAGCAAATGCTGTGACCAGAGACTTGTAGGAACCTAACCCTGCACTTTCCAAAGGAGCCATTGGTCAGAATGCACCAACTCAGTGCTCATGGTCCCTTCATAGACCATTAATGCAGGAAATAATGAGACTTCAACTCACTTGCTTTTAGTTGGTTTCTACACTTGACATGGGAAGCATAAGACTGAAATTGCCTGGAGAAATCATCTGCCATTATTCTATGCCTTAAGGAAACCAACAAAATGGGTTTAAGAAGTGCTAATAGTGAAAGGGGGAAACTCTTCCATTAACAAGTACAATGATCTGCACACACTAAACCCTCAAAAAACTGATTCTGACTGACAGCTCTGTAAGTCCATCTGGTTATGAAAATCCCTCCCTGTCAGAAAAGTATCCGTGTGTCTTCAGATTCCCAACACAGAAAAAACTCTATCCACTCTTGGTCTTCATCATAGTAATGGAAGCTTGATGATCCCATATATTCTCAAATACATATTAAGTAACTCTGCTTTCCCAATCTCTAAGAAAAATAATTCCATTTACTTCAAAATTTCTTTCTTAGGTCATATTTCCCATCTTTTAATCATCGGAATGGCATGCATTCTACTTTGAAACACAGACAATCATGTCATCTTTTACCCTGTTAAAAAAAATCTACTTACAACTGAAATTTCCATCTTGTTTTTCTTCCATAGCTCATACGCTTATTATAAATGTGTACCTGGCAGGGTCACTTCATAGCAAAATCTCCACTGGCAACTGTGTTAATATGTAACTGTTATCCTGGTCTTTCTGGGCAAGGATTCACTTTAAAATAAAAAAATGTTTGCAACAAAGCCAGGTTAATTAGTGAAGACAATAGCTCAAGTACACAGACAGAAAAGGCTTTTAATCCAAAAGAAAACAACAACAAAAAAATTAAAACTGAAGGCAATCAACCTATAAATGGAAGATAATTGTAAGGGATGTGACATTTACTGAACTAAGTTTTTAGAATCCCCCCATTTTAGCATCTGGCAATCTGGGTAAAAGCTGATTCCATTTATTTTAAATCCTAACTGGTAATGTGTCTTGCCATTGTCTTTTTAATTTTTTTTTTTTGCGGGGGGGTGGAAGAAACTTTTTGAAGAAAGCTTTTGTTCAACTTTTGCAAAAAAAGTTTGCATTATCAGGAGGGTGCTCTGTGTTCTAACCACCACCCCAGGTCATATATTTCTAGGATATTTAATAGCAATTCTAAGCAATTTTCTAAAGATGAGTCTGGGAATCTAAAAGAACAAAGAAGAAAAGCCTGTTTGTGTTATTTAACCACAAGAGAGATGGCAGAATCAGGGTACCAGTCCATGTGGAAGTCCTGTATTGAGCCCCTTTGCTAGAAAATTCTGTGCAGTCTCCAATTAGCCACATGACCTTCTGCAATCTCCTGATGAAGAGGAGGCAGTAGATGGTCTCTAAGATCTCTACTGCTTCAAACTTTGGTGTTTAGTGAGCACAATGGGGGAGCACAGATCAGCAGTGACACAAGTCACACACGTGTTTAAATTTAAATTAACTGTGCAGATAAGATACTGTATCTGCATATGCCATACAAGCCTCTCCATAGGGTCTATCTACCAAGTGACTTGAAGGATATAAGATGCCACATCCTGAGTCTGGAGATACATTCTAGGGTGGCTGCAAATAAGATATTGTCTAGTTTTCCAACAATCCCAATCCATTATTCCAACACCAACTCTCCAGTGCTGCCTGAATGTTCTGTAATTCAGTTCAGTTGTGATGGTACCATTAATGCAGACCCCGCAAAGGTCCGTCAGTCCTGATGTGAACTACCTGCAGACTGCTAGTATAAGAGAACCACCAGACTGCTGCTATTTTGTACACATGAGCCTCAAATGAGGTTACCAGGTCATCTGCACTTGCACCCGACTACCACTCAGGGGTTACCACGACTTTCCTCTCCCAAGCTCTGATAATTCTCTGGAATGACCCACAGAACACAGGGAAACACTTTATTTGCAGTTCATATCCTTTATGCAGGATGAAATTCAAGAATAGTGAAATGGAAGAGAAAGCTATGGCAAGCGAGGAGGCAAAGTTTAACATTCTGTGCCCTCCCCAGGCACCTCACCTTCCTAGCACATGCCTGTGTTCACTCACCTGGAGGCCGCCTTCATCTGGTTTCAAAGTGTTTTACTGCAGTTTCTTTACACAGGCATAACTGATTAAATAATTGGTCCTTGATGACTGAACCGAACTGCTAGCCCCTCTCTCCTTCCCAGAGGCACTAGGAGTGTGCAGTTGATCGCTCCTAACACTGTCATCTAATGCTGAGTCTTTCTGGCGATCAGCCCACATCCTAAAGCTATCTAGGGACTGCCCTGGATCACTTCATTAGCACAAACACAGGTAAGTGAAAAGGGACTCATTATGAGTACCTAAGACTTGCCTATTGCTAGGGAAATTCCAAGGGTTTTAGGGTCTTGTGCCAGGAACCACAGATGAAGTACAAATCTTTAGTTTTATTATGGTATATAGGACTCAGAGTTCTAACTTCCAGGGCAGTCCTCAGAACAAGTAATGACTTAGGGCAACCCCTCCCAAAGGAAAACTTCCTTGTACCTCTCTGAGTGGCAAAGGGTGATACCAGAGAAAAGCACTTTGCATCATCCTTCCAGTGGGCAGAAGCTGGAGACAGAGGGTGGAGGGGTCACTTCTGGAAGCCTCCATAGCCAGGTCCAGTATCAATTCTGTGACTCTCTCTCTGCGACTCTGCCTCACAATGTGCAATCCATTCTTCCATTTATCTCTCAAGACCCCTCGTCTTTAGGACCCCCTGGTTGCTCATAATAAAAATAGTTTTAACTTAGGCCAACATAAGTGTGTTTCTGTGTCTTAGATACAAAAAATATCTAGGAATAAGATTCTAACCTGTAACACAGGTAAGTTAATGATTTCAGCAAAGAGTCCAATTCCTTATGCTTACCATACATACTTTGCAAGTTATTAAGAAAAAAAGAATTATCCCTTCATATTTCCCACTTCACAAGAGGTCATTCAAACTTTACTGAAACTCCTTAGAGTCCCTTATTCAATGACATTTTTCCTTTGATCATTAAAGGCATCAAAAGGGACAAAAATCAATGCAACATCCTCTGGGGCCATGAAGCACAAATCGCTCTGCCTTTGTGGTCATTAACAAAACTCAAGGACATGCTCCCAAACGTCCACATCCTGACTCAAGTTAAATGGTCATCTTTAGGAATGAGGACAGCATAACCCTAAGAACGGTTTGCAAGTTCTTATCATTTCTTAATAATAGGTTCAGAAGGGGATCCTGGGGTGCTGTCCTAGGTTTAATTTTTATGTATCTTCCTTTAATACCATACTTGATTCAAAGCATAGTTCACAGCCAGCTGCCCACCCTTTACACACTTAACTCCCTCCCTATGTGAAGTTCTGGTTTATATCTGTTCCTACTGTTATTTGTTATCCTCCATCTGTAGGACCTAAGCAGAGCCCATGGACCTTGTCTTCCTTGGCCACCAATGGATCCTCATCACCCAGCATAGAGTCAAAACACAGCAGGAATTTGGTAAAGCTAGAACAGCTCAGTGCTCTCACAAATAGAGCAAAATGCGAGTGGTTCATATGCAAGCAAAGCTGAGTTTTTCCTCAGGTAGAATTCCAGTCAGCTGCATGTGGGGAAGAAGAAAGGCTCACCACTCAGTGCATTCATCCAGAGATGTGGCTAATGATATTTTTGCCATCTCCAACCTGTGGCTTCCAAGTAACCCTGCCAGGAGCACTCAGCCATCAGAAAAGGAACAAGAGGTGCGTGAATGCATAGGAGGTGTGCACTGAAGGCTTGGAGCAACTCTCAAGTAACCGGCCCAATTTCAGCCATGTTAAAATAGCAGAGAAAGCAAGGGAAACATGGGTCAGTTGTATGTGCAGGAAAAGAGCAAAGAGTGTGTGAGCTGGTGAGCAGCTAGCAGTCTGCAGACATCTGGTGAAGAAAAGAACGAGGGAACCAAGAAAGAAGGCGACTTTTCCTGTTGTAGCACAGTGAATGTAAATGGCTACCCTACCTGACTATCAACATCAGCCAGATTCCTGTTACTCAAAAAAATACCTGGGATGATCAACATATTTACAGAGAAAGTTTATGTTGGCTCAGAGGTTTTGGAACTTTCAGTCCACAGTTGGTTGTCTCTGTTGCAGTGGGCCTGTGGTAAGGCCGCAAATCATGGTGGCTATCTGTAGCAGAGCAAAACTCCCACCCCATGGCCAAAATGTGAAAGAAAGAGGGTGAGAGGAGTTTGGGTTCCATGGCCCTCTTGGAGGTAATTAACCTATGACAAAAAGTCTTCCCACTAGGCCCCACTTCTTAAAGGTTCCATCACCTCCCACCAGTGCCAAACTAGGAAATAAGCCTTCAAGACAAGGGCCTTTGAGGGATATTTAAGGTTGGAATTCCTGCAGCATCCAACTGGCTATAAAGGACACACCAAGAACTGCAGGCACTGATGTGTGTTTGCCCTATCTTCCACAAAATCTATAGCTTTCTTTGCTCAAACTCTGGCTTCCTAAAATAAGGTCATGCCTGCAATAAATACTACAGAAATGCTTGGGAAAAAAACAGAACAAAGCACAGTGCCTTCTGTTCCATCAGTATCAAGGGAATGGGAAATAGGGACAGCAAACTCCACAAACAGGTGAAAATTTTCCAAAAAACATGGCTCATTTGGGAAGCTCTACATCACAATAAATTCTTGAATACCTACTACATGCTGGGATCAGTACTGTGTGTTCTAAATTTATTTCAATCCTTTAGATATCCCTGCAAACAATTATTGGAAGCACTAACCACTTAGAATAGGTCTATATGAGGGCTCCTTTCCAAAGATATTGGCAAAATGCAAAGTTCTAGTATATAGTTCAATCTTAGATTACCTACTCACTCAAGCCACAATTGCATGAAGGGTGCCTTTTGGAAAGATTTTCTATTTTGAGATTTTTTTTTTATTTATCCAGTAATAGATGGTAGCATGTTTTTGAGTCACTCTGGTAGAAGGAAACAGATTTGGTTTTGCCAGGGAACTGGTCACAAGAATTGATTGGGACCAGTCAGCTATGTTGTCCTGAGTGGGTGGCTAGAATGGTAGCTTTGCTTCTGGGATAGGGCAAGATATTCCCCACCTGAGTGCTATGCCTCAGTCATCAATGCATGGTGTGGGATGATCAAAGAATGACTATTACTCACACAAGGCTGACTGTATTGTAACCCTGCTCAAAAAAAGACTGTAAGCCATTTATAAAATTCTATGCATTTCAGTAGGTATAAAGGCCAACAGAACCAGAGGACGAGCAAAGCTGGATAGGGAAATCCTTACCCTTCAAGGTGGTCCAGCTTCAGAATCACAGAGGGTTAAGCTACAGGCAATCTGAGGTATCATATTCATTTTGTTATTTTTCTTTCAACAAATATTTAACATGCGAATACTGTGACAACCATTACAATTATGATAATGAACCTGATTCTCATGACAGCTTATAGTCTATTGAGAAAGTAGAGGTTAAACAACTACTAATGAAAATAAATATACAATTTAAAAGTGGTATGAAGCAGAATGCAGGTTATTGCGAATATAAAGTAGAAGAAAAACCTAACCTCTGCCATTAGTAAAAAGTGTGTATGTCATTTGTGCATATGTATGTATAGGTATAAAAGAAAATATAACACAATACATATATAGTCTCCAACAGTTGCTAGCCCTGAATGATCTCACTTTTCTTCTTTTCTCAGCAAATTGTGAATCAAAGAAACCACATTTCTTTGGTAATCAGACAAAAAGTGCTTTTAAAAAATTCCTTGACCTGTAAGTTTATCTTATTTAATTACATGTTGTATGTCAGGCTACATTTAGATTTATAGTTACCAGTTCTTTTCCATCTTCCTGAAGGCAAAACAAGAATCGATATTTCCTGAATTTAACATGCATAGGGATATATTATGTTGACACATTGGAAAATAACTGTATTAGAAAGGTTTGATACTGGAGGAGTCAGGTGGACACCCTTTTCCAGGAGACAAAGTTTGCCACCTAAAGTAAGGGGATTCACCTTCTGCTGGGGCCCAGGGAGGCTGACAATTATTCTTGACAACTTCTTAAAATCAATCCTCCACCAAAGCTGAAGCCTTGGTTACGTCTTAATATTAAAGTCTTCAAAAGACTATTGGAAAGCCTTTACAAAAACATACAGAAATTAACTTGTGACATATTTTATTCTTTGCTATTTATAGTCTACCTCTGGTATTTACAACTATCTCCAAAGCTTTTAGCAGCTAAGCCTTGAGCTTCAGTATAAGGCATGAAGGGAGGAGTCCAGCTGCCACCTCCAGCTGAGAGTTTAGCAACCCTGCCTCTTCTCCACGAAGCACACAAAGTGTGGAATGGCCTCAGCCTCCACACGATTTGAAGGATGCCCTGGTCACTGCCTGTCCCAAAACATTCCCAGGCCTCATTCTGAACATTATGGGTAACAATACATATGAGATTCTCTTGTGCAAGGCGTCATAGTCACCATCATAGGAGCATTATTTAAATAAGGAAAAAACTCAGAAGAAACTTCTAAACATCCCCCACCTTCTACCACTGTCAGTAATAGTGAGCACTCTCCTTTTCTCTTTCTATATATATATATAGTGAAATTCTGATGTAATTTTGCATACATGGGATCATTTGGTTCTTTTTTAAAATAAAAACTGAGGATGGGGATGTGAAACTTAAAAATAAGCAGGCCTCAATTTAGGGGTTATAAATCAGGATCCTGAGCTGCTGCATGAAGCCTTCACCGAGGAGCAGCAACATTCTATTCTTCGAACTCGGTGCTCATTATAAGACTGTGCTCATTTTGCAAAGATGTAGTGATTTAAGTGCTTTTTCAGCTTTTTTGTTCTATTAATCTGTTTTACTTAAAATCCTTTGGCCAAGTGAGTCAACACTCTAAACAAATGAAGAATGTCTGGCAGAAGAAATATATAATCCTAGAACCAATGAAATCCAGTTTTATCCAATATTTAATTTTTAGCACCTTAAAAAAACCCAACCCATTATTTGTTAATGCATTTTCACACAAATTTAATAGGCAATTCTTCTAAGTCCTTGATTGGATAAGTGGATATTCGTTTTTCCTCAATGGTATCAAACCTAAGTTATAAACAGTTTTGCAAAGAAATCTCCATGCCAAATGAACAAAACTTGAAGAAGATTTACATCGTATTAGAATCTGCCCTCACTATGACAAAACACCTAACTGAAGGGCCATACTTTCCAGTTGATTAATTGGATACAGAGCCCATCAGAAACATTAAAACCACATGGTGTCTTGGTTACTTTTCTCTCCTTGCTGAGACAAAATACCCAACACCCAAAATGAAGGAAGGAAAGATTTATTTAGGTTACAGTTCGTGGAGGTCTCAGTCCATACTTGGCTGGTTCTGAGGCAGAGTGGCACATGGCAGAGGGCAAACTGTTCATGGCAGCAGAGCACAGCAAAACAACTAGCAAAAGGGAGGAATGGCTGCAAGCAGCCTCTTTTCTGCCCTTACATTGTAAAACAGGCTACCCCCACCCAGGGGGCGTGTACCTCTCACACAATCTCCATGCCCTCCTGTTCCACAGGCTCAGGATGTGTACCAAGTAAGCACCTTGGCTTCCTGCTGAGTCACTCAGCCAAACCTCTACACTCCCCAAGTTGACACAATGTATCAACCATAGCACATGGATAAAGCACAGGATTAAAAAGAAAGGTTAATGTATATACAGGTGTGATATCCCCATTTCCCCTGAGGTTTTATCTATCTCTTAAAACATGTTTATATATGTTACATATTTTTATTTTGCTATTGAAAGTAAATCTGCACAGTAATTAAGTAAAGGAGGGAATTAATCCAAGTGTTTTGCAACACATGCTATGAATAAAAACATGGCAAATTTCAGAATCTAGAGACTGAATTTCTCCCAGGACACAGGACTTCTCATCTAAGGTACAGTCACAGCAAGTAGGCTGACGAAGGGCAAGGGCTCTGAAGGAGTCTGGACACATCACAGAGCCAAAGAACTAAGCATATGCCCACAGCCAAGAATTCAGGGGCCCACGAAGTCATCTGGGAAGATCCATCTCCTGGACTGCCAAATCCAAAGAGTAAGCTGGAAGCGAGAGCTAAGACACAAAAGCACACACAGATAACAACCGGGAGTGCATTGTATGAGGTTTGCAGAAGCAAGATGTGGAAGGAGAAGGAGACTACGCCATAAGCTCAGCCTCAAGTTCCTAAGGATAACTTGTTTTTCTCTTTGAGGTGCTGAGGATCAAACCCAAGACTTTACATATGCTAGGCAGGTACTTTGCCACTGAGGTACAGTTCCAGCCCTGAGGTTTTTATGCTGTCCCTGTGTCCACGTCTACAGGAAGGAATTTAAAGCTGTACTGAACACCAGAAATATGAACAGTCCTCTCACAATCCTCTGAGCATCTCATTTTATCCATCTAAAGCCTATTTCATTTTCAGGCTATCCAGCTATTTGGTCATTATTCTTGGTCTTAGAACTACCACCCCAATTTTAGGATCAACATTAGGTTTAATCAACAAGTATCTGAATGGCATTTTCCTCAGCATCCCATATATCAAGGTTTGTTTGTCTTTTCACCTGCTGGAACCTGCTGCCTCCACCATGAATCATCAACACTGAGGCTGACCCACCAGGTGAAGCTTTAGACGAAGCTCACGATAGCCCTTCCCTTCCCCCACTCTCACAACTGCTTCCTTCACAGGAAAACAAAGCAGAGAGACTCTCCATCCTTACACTTTTGACCTGTGTAGTTTATAATTTTTAATGCTGCTGGCACCATCTTTAAGAAGAAATGCAAAGTCAACCAACACTTTCAATTCCCTTTACACAATAGTCAGTATGTTATCCATCCCATTAATAGACGCATTCATACTTTTACCACAGACGCTTTGGCTTGGAGGGAGCAGAGGAGGGAGGGTTTTGTATGCACTTACTCTCCTCCATATCTCTTGATTCATCTCATTAATGTGGCTACCAGGTATTATGAAGAAGTGGCACACTAAGCTATTAGGAACTTCTAGGTCTATCCGACTTGTCCTCTAGTGATTGCCTTCAAGCCTGTGGACATAGGCATACAATTTACAGTAACCTCCTCTGAGCTTCTGGATCTTATCCTGAGGAACATGATCAAGAAGCCACTTCATACCTAGAGTTGGTATGTCCTCCCAAAACACACTACATTGCCACTGCAAATACCTTATTAGACTGCGTAAGATGGAGATACAGGACTAATCTATTACATGAGTATGTGTGAGTGAGAGAGAGAGAGAGAGAGAGACAGAGAGAGAGAGACAGAGAGAGACAGAGACAGGGAAAGCGAGAGAGAGAGAAATGGAGAGACAGAGAAACAAAAATGTGATAACATTTATCTATATGAGGTAAGCCCTCCAGCCCTACTCTCTACTGAACAGTATACAGGTAAGTGATATGTCATATATGTTACATATAACATATACTATGTTATATAGACTGTCAGAATCTCTTCCTTAACTGTTTAGTATCTAATAATACACAAGACCTTTTCCTGAGTGCCTTTCTGAGGTGTCAGCAAATGGTGATGAATGCTGCTTCGGAGCGCCATCCAGCGGAAAGGCAGGCTGGGAGATTCCTTAGTGCGTCCTTGTCTGCCTCATTCACTGGCCTGGCGCAGTGTGGCTTTAGGTTCCCCCTAGTGAGAATGACCATGAGAGGTAAGTGTTTTCCACGGATTCAGGGCAGCCAGGGAGCCACAACAGCCTACCTGAGCATACCCACACAAAGACTTCTGGGCCTGCTTCATAAAGTGGCAGGAATGATCTGAGAAGCGTGTTTAGACCAGGCGGAAGTGTTTCACGAGGGATTATGGGCAATGTGTCTTCTTCTGTGATAACGTTTAAAAATTTACACATTCATTCTATGTTTTGATCGTATGGCTTATAAGGCATGGCTAAGGTCTGCATTTTGGTTTCCTTGAAAATTCTTACATCGAACCTTAAGAGGGCCCAGTGTTCTCCCTCATGCAGGGGTTAGTGCTGCCATGAAGGGCCACAGAGAGCTTATTCGCCACAACAAGCTGCTGTCGACAGACACAGCAGGCAGGTGCACCTGTGAGGCACAGAGCGAGTCCTCACCAGAGAGCTTGGACTTCCCTGCTTCCAGAAAGCTAAGAAATAAACATCTGGTGTTTATAAGATATCCAAGATAGGATAGCTTGTGTTTGCAGTCTGAACAGACTAAGCCAATCACCCATGCCTGGTAATGTAGGAATTATGCGGGGAATTTTATTCCATTTTCTTTAGCTACTTTCTTGAAATGTCAGTCTTTGCTTTTCCACGTCACATCCCATCCGTGGCCATTATAGGTGAATTTTCTCTTTGCGTCATCTTCTGTTTTCATTTCCTTTCTTCCCCCTCCTCTCTACAATCCTAATTTAAATCCTCAGCATCTTGTACCTAGATAATTTCAAAAGCTCCCTCCTTCTTCATCTGCCTGACAGGGTCTCCAGCTTAATTAAATGTCTTCCTGTAGCCAAACATACCAATGGAATCTCACAATGATCCAACGGAGTAAGAATCAGTATTCCTATTTTTCAGATAAGAAAGTTAGGAGCGTTTAATACAAATAGTATCCAAAATCAACCAACAAATGGTCATGACACAGATGTTTAACTCCTGGTTAAATTTAAACTGTCTTTCTATAAAATTAGATTATCTCTTAGTTAAACATCTATTTAATGGTGACTGGCCAGAATGGGAACATCAGGTAGGGATTGTGGTGTTGGTAGGTGCTGTGGGCTGGGTGTGGTTTGTCCCTCAAGGGTCCCTGAGTTGCACATCTGGTCCTCAGGTTGGCAATGCTAAGAAGTGGGCGCCTGCAGGAGGTCTTCCCTCCCTCAGGAAGGACTAAGGGAGTTCAACAGGGACCCAGGGAATTCGCACAGGAACAAGTTACTATCAAAGCCTGAGCCTGACCCGGAACAGCTCTCTGGCTCCCTGCTGGGTAATGCCCTCATGCCTTCCCAGTGCGCTGCAGCCACTGGGGTGTCATCCACCTCGAGGGCTGAGGCCAGTGCCATGACCTTGACCCTTCAGAACTGAGCGCTAAACATGCCTCCTTTCCAAGGTCGGCTTGCTTCGGGAATTGCATTGTAGTAACAAAAACAGACAAACACAGTATGCAAATGACAGGAAGTGAAAAATGGCGACACTAAAAGGAAGAACAGAAGAGAAATATCAAAGATTAGCTGAAGTTTGGAGGCTGGTTCACTGACAGCTTTGGTGACACCACTGGCACTGTTTCCCTAGGCTGGCCCTCCTCCTCTGTGTCTCAGGTGTATGATGAGGTAGTTTAAGGGACAAGGTCCCTCCTCCAGAGCCAGTCTGCAATTGTTCCCACCCTGCCACTGCCCACTACCAGCCCTGTGACCCTCAGAAAGTACTTAACTCCTGCACACTTTACCTGGCCACAAGGAGGATAATCATTTTAAAATGTCTACTTACAGGTAATGATGAGGATTACTAAGTTTTCAAAGCAGATGGCAGCTTAATAGTCATAAAATATTATTTGAGAACATCCATACATTTCCCTTGCTTTAAAAGAACTTAAAAGTTGTTTGCAATAATCTAGGATAGACTTAATTGTTTACATTTTTTTTTTACATTTATAAATAACAACAAAAAAGAATCAGAGGCCAGAACTCTGACAGGGCTGGCTTGTTTGGTTTAAGCCCAGCAAGTCCTGACATGCTCCTGATTCTAATGAGGTCAAGGAGAGCGTTTTAAATACTCACAGTGTCTTTTCTCTTGAAAGTAAGATACTTGATCACATTTGCATGATGAGAAGCATGATTGGTTTCCTTTCATCATGGAAGGGTTTAATGAAAATCTAATGTATATATTCACTCCTCTTTTGCAATCAAAGACTGTTTGTTTTTCTAACCCAATGCTAGCCTATGGAGTTCCTACTAAAATGATAGACGAGATAGGGTTTCTTAGGTGAAAGCTAGCTGGTTAGGACAGCTTTCCTCTAGAAGTGTTAACCACTTTGGTGTCTGTCATGAAGAAGAGCTTGGTTAGACCTCACTCAGCTCCTTATTTTACTATATAACTGGGTAAATATTTCCAACACTCTACTGAGGGATTAATCCATATATCCAGTGGATGAGCTGGATGCAGACAGAGTGTAGTCACGCTCCACACCACACCCTCCCCAACTCCAAAGGAAAGTCCTCTCTCTCTGGAGCACTAGCCACCTTCATGCATCAGGCAGTACTAGTACATTTAGATAATCTCAGCCTGGACTGGGTCTTTCTTTTCTCTAAATACCCATGTCATCCAAGACTGTCACAGTGTTTGTGTGTGCACCCATGGTCAGAGTGCGCTGGTAGGGGACTCTGTCTGACTTAAGCCTGGTCCTTGGTAATCCATACAGGAATGTTCTCAGGCTAATCAGAAAAGAAATGAATTAGTTTGCCTCAACGATTCAAGCAAACTATGCCAAAGCTCGAAGAGTACAAGTTCATCCTCAGCCTGCATGCACTGATTTTTTAAAACCTATCCTGTTAGTTGGGGAGAAATAGGTGAGGTCTATAGTTCTCAACAAGCTGGAGTCGCTGTTAGAATGCACGTGACAATACACGGTGCCAGATGCGGATGGAAGAAGGAAACATCTCACCTGGGCACTGCAGCTTTACCTCTGTGGTCTGTGTGTTTACACGTGATCTAGGGATAGAGACTAAGGGCCAGAAGTGAAGTGCAGTAGTCTTAGAAAGCCCATTTCCAGTTTCCCCTTTTCTGAACTGTTGGAAAGGCAGACTCGCTTCTAAAAATTCCCACACTTCAGCAGCAGTCTCTTCATTCATCTGGATTAGGAACAGGAGAACTATTTCCCACACATCAGCTGTGCAGCCAAATAAGAGTACAGTATTTCACACACCCTCTCTATGCAATTATAGCTTTTATTTTCTTTCAAATGTTACATAATCTTATTATTACCGAGTCCTTCCATCCATTAATTCTTTAAAGAAAACTTTCAGAAGCATGATTGTTATTAGCAGCTCTTCCCTCTACCTGCAGCTTCCCCTTTGTACCATGGATGGATGACCGAGCAGAGGAGCTCAGAGAACATACTCAGACGAGGAAGACCATGAGGCAGGCGCATGCCCTTTTCTCCGAAAAATCCGTAGTTTCAGCCAAAGAGTTCCTGTTTACATGAAGGTCTCACTCTGGCAACATCTGCTTTGCTGGAGTGAGTCAAACAACCTCCAAAGGCATACATCACTTTCTTTTAAAATGTGCACTCCTGCTGTCACTCTCTGCACATGATAGTTTTAAAAGAAATATAAAAAGCACTTAGGAGTTTGCTCTAGTAATGTCTAAAGCTTCCAGTAAACAGCTCATCAGCCAAAAAAGAAAGCTGCCTTAGCAAGAATGGGGTTATACCCCCACATGGAAATATCTAGGAAACAGCCAATTACTTATTTGAAGATGTCTTATGGAAATTACAATTACTTTCTGAAGAAGGCATGTACTTCAGAGACTGTATTAATCAAGCTTTGCATTTGTGGTCACTGGGGGACTGTCCTTCCCTGGCAAAGCTCAGCAAATGATCTTTATTAATTACAAGGCACCATAACCCCTGACTTGAAATCATTTTTCAAAAAATCAGTGCCCTGACACTGGTATTCTCTGACAAAGGTGTTCTCTCTCTTCTAGTGAAAAATTGAGCATCCCAGAGCCCAAGGGACCATTCAGTCCCACATTGCCAACAGCCATTTTCACCCACAGATGCTAATTTCACCCACAGATGCTAACAAATGAGGTCTGCAGGAAACTCCAGAGTTTCTTACCATTGCGATCCAATCTTCCCTCTAGTCCGAGTGCCTCAGCTGGGAGCTGTTGCTGGTGCACTGCTTCCCACAGCTTCTGTAGCCTTTGGAGGCAGAGAAGGTTTCATGTGGTGCTAATGTACTGCCACCGATTACATTTCAGTCCCTCAATTGCTGGCCTCGGTGCTTTGGAAATCAGCCAAGCCAAGCGCGAAGAGAAAGGGCTGCAGCTTGCAATGTCAGAATTTCCCTCGGTATGTGCTCTTAAAAACGTGGACCCCTCTTGGAGCATTTTAGCAAACACTGAGGACAGCTATGTTCAGTTAGGTTTCTGTTTCTTTTTTTTTCCAACTGAGATGAGTTGTATTTCCTATGGGATGAAATCACGGCAAGAGCTCAAGCTGACCGGGGCGGAGGGGCGCTGCCGGCACAAGGAGGGTGTCCATTCGCATCCAACCTGCACAGAAAAGGCTGCTTTCCAGCCCAGGCAAAAGGGAATCCTGCCTAAACAGAGATGGAGAGAGAGGGGCAAGGCTGCTGAGCACTCCATGGTAACAGCAGCTCGGGCAGCAGTAGGTGTTTGCAAAGTCCAGACTAAATTATTTTGTGTAGCGCTGTGAAATCTAAACAGGTGGGAAGAAAAGTTCTCTGTGTTTCACCATAGACTACGGAGCACGGCCAAATCTTGAAGAATAAGCTTGAAGCTCTTCAGATGCAAGCTACTATTTTCTTAGATGTACTAAATTGAGTCTGTGTTTTGCACTAAGCTATTTGAGGTCTTTCCTTGTCCTACCATTTACCACATTTTATTGCTTTTTTTTTTTTTTAATCTCAGAAAAGATTTAATCACACAGCTGGCAGAGAGCAAGGAATGGACCTTGTCGAAAGCTCAAACCATAGTCTTTAGAATAACAGGACATATAAGCAAAAACATCTTTTATTACCCGCTTGTTTACCTGCCTTCTCTACGCCATTTGTAAGCAGCAGCAGGGTAGTTACCATGTCTGTTCTGTGCATTCTGTATCCCCAGTACAGCGCTTTTTCCATTCTGAGATATTTACTAGTTGTGTTAATTTATTATTATCTCACAGTGGTTGGAAATGTTGGCAAAGTCCCACAAACTCATAAAATTCCTTTTGTTTGGAGCCTGATGTGTTCTGGGCTTAGACTGAGCTCCTTTCATGACTGATTTTCCCCTTATAAAAGAGGTAACATTTATATTCCCTCATATGATTAGGTCTAGAAAGGGCAGAAATAACTTCCAGCAAAGCTAAATGCTTGTTCCAGAGCTAAGTGAACCCAAGGAATAAAATCCATGCTGACAGCCAAGGGATCTGATTTATAAGAAGAGTCAAAGGCATTTGTCAGGCTTGATAGCATCCCCAAAAGTAGCTGTGAATCAAGAGAGTCCAAGAAAACCACTCACATTTTTACTCCCTGAGAGCAATGGTCTTTCATAACGAAGCAGTAGATACAGCATGCAAACCAGGAGCTCAGAGACCACAATACCTGGCCTAATGCTTGTGCGAAGTAGGTTAAAGACACTTAGTGGACCCTTAATGGACTTCTCTGGAGCTCTAGGGTACCAGGTTCATCTGCCCAGGCCAGGATGAGCGAGCATGGACTAATTTGGGGTCTCATTTCAGGATCCTGTTCCTATACCCTTTCTCAAGGACATTCAGACATATTGCTTCAATTGTCCCTCGGTTGTGCCCAGTTATACTTCTCAGGCAGCATGACCAGGAAAATGACTTCTCTGCCATTTCCCACTACCTTCTGTCTTGGTGAATAACAAAAACCCACTACTAAGCATCAGTGAAGCATCTTCTTTTCCTTCCACCTGTTCTTCAACAAGCAATGACATTCCTACCTGTTCAGAAACACACCTCTGATAGCTTCAACTCATCACAATTTCTCTGCTCTCTCACACTCATCTCTGCACTAACCATTTAGCATTCAAGGACTTAGCATTTAATACATTCTGTCTTCTGATGCTTCTTGGATGCCATTGCCTTTTGAAAAAAATTTAGGCATATTTTACTACCTAGACACATTGTAAACGTATTAGTCTTGGTTTAAAGTTTTTTTTTTCCCTTTTCCCCTGTCTTCTTTCTCTAATATGCTGGGAATGAAACTCAGGGCCTTATATATGTTAAGTAGGTCTTCTACCACTGAGCTGCAACTCCAGTCCCTGTTTAAAATTTGCCAGTGGCATCCCTGTTTCTGTAAGATGAAAGTAACATCATGGCAGTAAGGTCCTTTATGCAGGGTATAACAGTTAGCATTTCCATTTCTGGATGCACTGTGCCTCCACAACTCATCCAGACACACCTAGACATGTGCTTCACCAATCCCTCACAAGTCAGCTGACAGAATTAAGTTTAATTATCACATCCTACTCCTTGTCAACATGATACCAGAACATAGTTTCTTAAGCTAATAGATACAAGGTCATAATCCTGCCTGACATGGTACAATTATTTTGCATGCAAGCCAAAATGCAATAATCCCTTCTCCACTGTCTTGACAGTTTTAGGAGTCTTCAAAAGTTTCTTGGAAGACTCAAGGCAAACTCTTAACTATGAACCTCTGTAAAAACTAAAAACAAGTTACACAATGTCAAGGTACAAGAGCACAGGGTAAGCATTCCCATTCCAGAGGAGGAATAGGAGATACCAAAGGATAGGACCAAAATCTAGGAAGGCAAACATTAAATCCTGTAGCTCCACATCTGCATCCAAGGCACAGAGTGGTGAGATGTGAGTTCCAGAGGGCTTGGGCATCCTCCACCTACATGATCTTGCTGGTTTGCGGCCCACAGTGCTTCTCTCTTGGGCTGGCTTTGCTCAGAACCTGCAGTTTTCCTTGCCAGACATTCCACGTTCCTGGCATCCCTGGGGTCTCCACTGTCCCTTTGGCTTCATTCCTATATCTTCACCATTAAGTAGAGGGTGCAGTCCATGGTCACTGGCTCCAAGGCAGAAACATCATGTCAGCAAAGCTGTCTAGTTACGATGGCTGGGACGTAGAGTAGGAAAACAGCACCAGAGAGGAAGGGGTGAGAGGCCAGATGTAGCACCCAAGACCATGTCTGCATAACCCACCCAGACCTATCTAGAAGTGCACTCCACCAATACTCTCAACAGCTCACAAGCTAACCAAGTTGACTCAATCAAACTTAACCAACACACGGAGGCTCCATGAAGTTTTTTCTTCCATATCTTGTGCTTTCTTTGCAAAGAACTATTTACAGTGCATCCAATATACTGAGCTCACTCCTCCTTCCAGGTCTTTGTACACACAGCACTTTTTCAGGAGCAGTTTTTATCATATCTCCATGGAGTTCCTGCTCAATCCTCACTCTCTGTGCCATCTCCCTTCACCTTCCTTGATGGATTGAATGACAAGCTGAAGGTAGCACATACATTAAATGTTGATTCACAGCCTCCTCTCATTTTGTCAGAGTCCTGCTCAAACTCCAGTAGATTTAGAATCCATGCTTTATCTGCAATGAGAAATTCCCATCAAGTGTATTGGCATTTTCTGACTTTTTCTCAAATAAATTAACCTAGTAGGAACAGCATGGGACCTTACAAAGCCCAATGAATAATCATTTGCCTTCTGACTGAATCCGAATTCTATGGGTGTAAAAAATTCTTCAGATAATTGTGTTAATTGAAATTGTTGGAGTTTTCAGCTTGATTTGATCAGAACCTACTGAATCACTGAATCAAAGCCACCTCAATGACCTCTATCCCCAGACAGAATCAGTAAATTGTTAAGCATTTCTTGGGAGAGAAGTAGAAAAAAATGTGGCATTTTCTATAAAGTAATAGTTTGTATATTTTTTGTAAAAACAAATGTAGGTGTCCAAAAAGCCAGCGCTTTCTTCTGAAACACCAGGGTTCCACTCCTATACACACACTAACAGGTACAGCAACGTAATGTCTTAGACCAAGGGAATAAGAAGCTCACAAGAATTGGTGGTTTCAGGTGCTAGGAAAGAAAAATCCTTTACAAATGTTCTATGTTCTGAATGTTGACATTCCCCTCCAAATTCACACACTGAAGCCCACTGACATGGTCTGCAGAGCAGAGGCCTTTGGGTTGTGACAAGGGAAGGTGCCCTTATAATTGACAGCCAAGAAGCCTGCCCTTCGACCATGTGAGCATACAGCGTGAAGGTGCCATCTATGTCACCAGGAACCTAATTTGCCCATGCCTTGATCCTGGGCTTCCATGCCTCCAAAACTGTGAGCCAGAAATTTCTGTTATTTATAAGCTACTCAACTTAACTATTTTTGTTATAGCAGCTGAAGTGAGCTAAAATAAAATGTACATGAAAAGCAACTGTTTCACTGAGATTTTTCTTACAAGCAAACCTACTTTATCTTTATCATATGTTTAAAACATATTTAAAATGGGGCTGGGGATGTGGCTCAGTGAGAGTTCTTGCCTTGCATACACGAGGCCCTGGATTCAATCCCCAGCACCGAAAAACAAAACAAAAAAATATTTAAAATGCACTGGGAGGAAATGAAGGAAAGTAGACTTTTAATTACTCCATAGCAGCAAAAACACCCATATACGCTATTCCTCAACGAAAGGACAGAGAGAAGCAGTGAGAGCTGCTTACCTCTCCCATTGTCAGTTTTTCACTTTCTTTTTGTAGTTCTGGGGATCAAGCCCAGAGCCTCAGGTATGCTGGATCAAACATCTACTGCTGAACCACACCCTGGCCCTGTCACTTCCAGTTTTAAGCCCCAAACTCATCTTCATGTGTTGTGTCTATGTCTTCGCTGACACTGGAGGAACTCAGCCTCGGCCACCCTACCCAGCAGCAGTGAATTCAGGAAGCTGCAACACTGACATAGCTCGGCAGCGACCAGTGGTGCCGAGCCCCGGGGCACATTCCCACAGCAAAGTGCACTTCCTATGTACTCTCCAGCACGCTGGGTCTAAGAATCAGAAAGCATGGAGGGATGCCCCTCCGTTTCTAGTAACATTTCAAGGATTTCCCTCCCAGTCGACCTAAACTGATGTTGGCAGAGGCAAAATTAGGTCAAAGCACTGAGAATAAGAAACTATCACTTCCTAAAATCACCCCCGAGATTGCCAAACATTTGTATTTATGAAAAGAGTGATGCGGGGAAAACATATCTCAGTGTTTACGTTAATTCAAAGTATGGCGTAATTGATAAGGTTCAAATCAAACAAGACAGTTTCAACCTGTGACGAGTGGCTCCAAGAGGGAGGAAGGTGAGGAGACCACAGTAAAATATGTGTAGGAGCAGTCATGTATCAGAGTGCTTTGCAGGATCTAGAAGGTCTAGCAGAAAACATGAGACCCATTTCCCACACTAGCCTGAACTGCAGAGAAAACCAAAAAGAGGCCTCAAGCATTGCAGGTTATCTGAGTTTAACCTTTTGGGTTCACAGCCAGGACTGTGTATTGACTTCCTTCACTTACTACCTATGTTCCGGTTCTTCTTTTCCACCACAAGAGGGAGCCACGGCATGAGAAGGGTAGTTCTCAACTCTTAAGTGGTAATAAAGTCAACTCTTGACTTTTATTACTAGTGACAGTAACTGGAGTGAATGCCACCAGCCAGAAAAGAATGCCATCAGTCAAATGTTCAAAATGCGCTTCAGAGGCTGCCCTCCAGCTGAAACTACTCAAACTTTCCCCCTACATGTGTATGTGCATAAAGCATGACTACTGGGTTTTTTTCTTTTCTCAGAATGCATAAATCATTTGAAAAGTTTCACTTAGATGAAGACAATCCTGATACATGTTCTAAGCTTTAAAATACTTGACTGTTTTAAACTAATGGCTTTAATCACGTGGAACTCATTGGATTGATTTTTACATGGATTAAAAGCAATCTGTAATTTATCTTCCACTCTCTAATTGTTTTGGCATAAATGATTACTCCGAGCACAGAGTCTTCTGAGGCCTGTTGAAGGAGAGCAGCTCAGTGATGCCAAACAAGCAGTTTAATGAGGTAACTCTCCTTATTAACCTTTGGTCAAAGTCACATCTGTACCCATTCCTTGCTTCAGCTCTTCAGTACTTTAAAAGCAGCAGCCAAGTTCCGCTGTAATTTGCCTCTGAAGAAATCAGCGCTGGGCCCTTTAGAAAAGTGATTCTCCTTCAGTTCGTAGGCAGTAGGGCAGATGTTCACATAGGGTCCACAAGGCATCCATTAGACCATGGAGGAGCACTGTGCTCATATCAACGCAGGGGCTCACTTCTCATGTCAGGTCTACAAAGCTGTGTAAGGCATCTTAACATCAAGGGCAGCTATAGTCCCTTGCAAAAAAAGGGGAAAAGCAAAACATAGGCGAGGGTCAGAAGTGTCCCCAAAGTGTCCCTGAGTTCCAGGTATGCAAGTTCTGCTGTTTTCAGGCATGCGCACAAGGCTATGTGTGGCACCAGCTGGAGGTGGGGTGGGACAGAAGCCCCTCCTGACACCACACCCTAGGGCAGGAATTCTAAATTTGAGCCTGGACTTTTAGCCATTCTGAAGGAATACTTCACAGGGTAAGAGATATGAGGGTGACCACGTTTTGTTTAAGAGTGTGTCAGCTTTACTTACCAGTGCCACATATGTAGGTATGAAATTCTGCCTTGGCCCCACCGATGCTGAGATGGCTGTGTGCCCTTCTCATCACTCTGCTTTCTAATGAAAGGCATGATTGGTTTGGTTCAGTAATTCACTAACTCCTGTTTGGGTTTCTGTGGCAATGAGAATTATGCAGAGACCTGCAGCAAAGGCTTAGTAAACACTGGTTACATGTAATCTTTTAAATTTAAATCAGTTCCAATTATATACAATTTAAAAGCTAGCTCCTCAGTCACATCAGCAGCATGTGAGGTCCCCAGGAGTCCCCTGTGGCTGGTGGTCACCGTGTGGGAGGGTACACGTTTATTATCTCTGCCATCGTTACAGACTATTGTATGAAGGGTGCTGCCAGTCAGGCACTGAACAAAGAAAAGATAAACTGGGAAGATTGGGACAGCTGCACAGCAAGTGCCCAGATCAGCGGGGAAGTTTGCATTTGCGGGATTCGGCCTCAAGTGATCGTGACTGTTCTTAGACATCATAAATGGTATCATCGGTTTGGTGATGATCTATAAAACCCAGCCACTGACAGGATGAATACTTAGTCATCCACTGTGTTGAACACAGGGTGGAATTAGTTATCAACATGTAAAAAACAGGAAGACCTGGCCCTTCTGGGACTGGAGCACAGAGATGGTGCCTGGGAGAGGTGCTGCCCTTCAGCTCCCCACCAATCACCAAATCCAACAGTTCTTTGTGAATTTGTCTGGCAGGTGCTTTGAAATGAGACCAAAATAGTCTCTAGCTTTGCAGAAACGAAGCACTAACCCTTCGTGAAAGACATCTAGAGCATTCTTGTTTATTCTTTGTTTCTTAAATGGAAAAAATCCATAATTCACTTATCCAAATGGTTCTCTTTGATCTGTAGGAGCTGTTAATGAATTACAGCATAAGGTAGTTCATGCTGGGTAAGAAAGCTTTATACTTTTCTGTAATTTTGTACTCAACCTACTAAACTTTCAACCTTAATGGGAGGAACAGTTCCTCTCCCACTCTTCCATACACAAACATATAAACAACACACACACACACGCACACACACACACACACACACGCACACACGCTCCTCAAATATGATGGGACAGAAAAAAGGCTGAGAGGTGCAAAAATAAGAATAAGATTTTCAGTGATATTTGGAGCCTAGTGCAAACATTTCCCAATCACTCACAAGTCTCTTCATTTCAAAACTCTGGTCTCCTGCCCAGGAATTTTACCACTTACGTGTAAGCTCCACAGATAAAGCACAGACCGCATCTTTCCTGTTTAACACCAGCAGGGAGTTGGTGCTCAGTTCTCAGTAAATACTGGTTAAATGGAATAAGAGAACCCTCAGAGGGACCAGAATATTCCTTTCAAGATTTTAAGCCTCTGCCACATCCCCTTGATCTCAACCTGACAATAACATTTATATTAATTTATTTGACAAATGGGTCCGGAACGCCGTTCATGTTCTGGGACTCTGCTGGGGCTGCATGTAGCATGCGGCAATGGATCCTCTGAGGGCAAGAGTCGTATGTTCAGGAAGAGAACTGTAATCATGGGGGAAGAGTTTGGTTTTAGACACCGCATGACCTTTTTATAATTACAGCCGCACACACACAAACAGCACTGCCTGAATCTGCCGCAGGCTCCCACTCTTGCTCCCGCGGGAACCAGACTGCCCCCGGGGAAGCCGTTTTCCTTCCCGTACTCCCGGTGGCCTGGAGAGGGAGATCTGCAGATGTCTTTCCTGCCGCCGCTGCCACTTGTAAGCCTCTTCATTTTCCGTCGCTCTTTTCAAAAACGCCCAGCTTTGATCTACTCTCACCAGACCTGGTCGCCCGATACTCCCCAGCCCCCCCGCCCCCCGCCTCCTGCCCCCAGCTCAGCTCTGTCCTCCTCGCCGCCACCGTCTCTAGGACTGCTGTGTCTTCATCTCCAAAATGTCAACACAGACACGACAACCTTCCAGGCGCACGGGGTCTCCCTTCCTCGAGCCACCCCTGCTCAGCCGCGAGTGGAGACTCCACCGTCCCAATCCCACGCACCCCGTTCTCTGCTGCGAACTTCTGTCGCCTCTCTTTCAACCGCTGTGTTCCTCTGCCGGGCCCTGCGGTCCACTGCTCACAGCAACCGCTGTCACTAGATTCCATCCCCCGATGCTGTTTCTTTCTTCGTCGGCCTTAAAGGCAAGCCGGGCGGGGGTGGAGCTCAGTGGTGGGGCACGTGCCCAGCACGAGTGAGACTCCGAGGTCCGCCCCCAGCAGCCCCCAACTCCAGAACGATTGGTGCGAACCGCTCTCGCATCTGCCTTCCATCCCGGCCGTTCTCCTGCTTTGGTGCGCCTGCGGGTCCTCCTGCCCGGGTACCTCTGACAGCCTCAGCTCCTCACACCTCGCCTGCCTGCGTGGTCAGGTGGGCTGGAGAACAGCAAGTGTCAGGTTCACGCCCGCTTCACATGTGGGTCCCTGGTGCTCTGGCCCTCACGCCCTCCTCCCTACCCTCGTCTCCACGCGGTCTCCACAACTGCCGGTTCCCATTCCTCACCTCTCCCCAAACTCCTCACACCCTGATCCAGGCCCCCTCCCAGAGAGTAGCCGCTCTTCCTTCTTTGCTTCCACAGACCCCAGAGTCTGTCTTTCCACCCTTTGACTCTGCACAGCCCGCCCTCCCTTCCGCTGTCAAGGGAGAG
>PVLD010002030.1:0-178909 GCA_004027595.1 Dinomys branickii
GGGCTTTCCCACATCTCGCCCCGGCAGCCTGGTCCGCCCTACCACATCTCCCCCGGCATCTCAGAGAAATACGCCCAGTTTAAACTTCCCAGCCGAGGTCCCGGCATTCACGCTCGCCAAGTCTGTCTCGAGCTGGTGGTGTTTATTAAGGAGGTTCGCTCCCTTGCTGCTCACCTGGTCGCCATCTTCCCCGGATCTCTCCGCTTAATCTATTTCTGTGCTTTTGGTTTCATTCTCCTTTACCTCCGCAGGCATCTGACTGACAGTTTTGCTTCCTGTCTCTTTCTTGTGCCTTCCCTCTTTGGATCCTGGCTTTTATTTCTCAGTCCGCAGACAGGCTTAAAACTTTGGAATGCCTGTCAGGATTCTTCATTGCTCTCCTCCTTTTGCAGTGAGCTTGGAAGACCATCTGCATCCATTTCATTCCCTCCCAGGTCATGCTCTGTCCAAGGACGCTCACTAGGCCAGCTTGTTGTAGGACATGCTCTCCTAGCCCAGTTGCACAGCTCAACCAAATTGAGCATCGATTATAAAGCACAATCATATTTTTTAAAAAAAATACTGTGTTTGTGTGGTTTATTTAAATAATATCCCCCAAAGGCCTCAGGTGCGCATGGGCAGGACTAGACATGGGGGCCTTCTAGCTGACTTGGCCTTAGGGGGTGGGGCCTAGTCAGAAGCTACTCATGGGTGGCGGTGTGACCTGAAAGTTGATATCCCTCCCTGTGGAGCCCCCTTCCCTCTCTGCTTCTTGACAAGAGTAGCTTTTCTCTGTCAACCCCTTCCACCACCACATACTATTTGCCTTAGAGCAAGCTGACTGCAGACTGAGAACACGAGCTAAAAGAAGTCCCTTGTCCTTGAAATTGTGGGCATCAGATATTGTGTTGCAGTGAAGAGAAAGTGACTAAAGGAACATTATTGGCTGTTAATCATTAAACATCATGAACAAAGATGTACATTGCCCAAACTACTCATCGCTCTCTGTCTCCCTGGTTTCGAATGATTATCTGAGCATTCTTTTCCTCAGAATAGTTATGCAGAAATGACTTTACCTGGGCCAGAAGAGGACTCGTGGATGTGTTACTGAGCACTTTGTCTAGATTTTGGGGGGAACAGTTTGGCTCTCAGGACATCTTTTTTAACAGGATGAATGTGATCCTGACACAGCCATCTCACAGTTTTCCTCCTGCCTCTAGCTCCACGCAGAGAATCTTGGCAACTCTGTAACATCTTCTTTTATTAGTTTATTTCCTTCCTCACCACTTGCAGAAGACTGAATCTTAGTAGTTTGACTACAAAGTAATTAGTAATATCTTTTATAACAGACATTTTATCTCTACATTGCTGATACTGAAAAAAATATCCTCATTATAGTTTTTAAAGAACAAATAAGTTTATTCTGAATGTAGTCAGAACATTTTTGCTTTTCCAAAACATAGCAATATTTGATGACAAATTGTGATTCATGGGTTTTCACATGTTTTGTTCTTCTGTTGCCTGCACAATATCCATCCTTGATACTAAACACAATATCCTTTTCAAAAGGAATACTACGAAAAAGAACTTTGGGAATCTCTTAGGCAATACACAACCCAATATGATCTTCAATTTCTCTTGAAAGAAATCTCTACTTCTCCTCTCGCTGAATTTAGCAATATCTTCTATATGTTACTAATAATTAAGACTTTGGCTAATCTCTGCAAACAAAATTGGAAAGCCAGATGAGCAATATTCTTATTTTTTCACTATTCTCAACCTAAAATATAGTTCCATAAGAAGGAATTCCTTAAGTATATTTCTTTAAATATATCTGATAAAACGATAAAGGAATAATTCACTGGTATTATGTACCTCCTGCAGTTAAATTTACTTTCCATTGTTCTGTTTCATTTTTCTTTCTTTGAATGTGGGTGTCTTTAATCTTCTTGCTTATATTTGATTTAGTTTCTATTTATTCATTTTCTGCCTTTTCTGCCTTAATCTGCCTTCCTTTTCCTCTTCTGCATGGGACACAGCACATAACATGGGCTGCCATACATGAAAATGTTTATTGTTATTATTTGAGTTTTGTATTTTATTTCAAAATGAGTGAGTGATAAGAATAAAATACTGACCTAATTATTTACTACAAAGTTTAGGGAATTTTAACCAATTTTACCTCAGGAGTTTGTAGCTTTCAATAGAAAACTATGTGGTATAACTGAATAAAATATGTTAAAGTATTGAGAATTCACTCATCATATTAGATCTATTCTTTGAACATTATATTAAGTTGTAATTTTGAGCTCACCAGGTTATTTAAGATAAACTGTGTGGAGAAGAGCCGTAAAAATACAAACCATTATCACATTCTTATAAAAAGACCTATTTGCTATTATAAACCTTACTATAGCACTGAATTGGTATTAACCTCAGATGAGCAAATGAGTGAATCATAACGCTAAATCAATACTTTTGGCCACGTTAGTGTTATGTGAATCCTAACTTCTTGGTGAATGTGTTCATAGCATGTTAAGGAACTTAAAATGAAAGAGCTAGACATCTAGCCATCTATTCATCCTAATTAAACATTGTAAGATATAAACTCATTAGAAACATCAGAAAACAGCACTTGAAAGAGATACTTAAATTTGAAAAGTGCTCCTTTTTAGTTTATTATATACATAAGTGAATAATCACCTAAATTTGTCTTCATAAGTGTCAAAACCATGTCTGTTTTTAAAATTGCTATGTACAAAAACTCAAAAATTCATCAGACACATTCCATTTAAAGTCACCCATATGTATTATAAAAACCATAAATTTTAACTATTATACTATAAAAACTATACAATTTCACTATTATTCCTATAAATAGTCATCTTCTCATGGCTCCACCTAGGATCTGGGCTTTACTTGATTTAGAATTATGAAATTTTAGAATTACTCACTTCTGTTCACAATTCACCTTCAAATAAAATGTTTATGGAATGATAAATTTCACATAACAAGGGACTTGTTATGAAAATATTTTTAAAATTATAATAAAGACCTACAATGCTTTCAATATAGATTTCATATTTTATAGCCTAGAACCTGGGAAAAAGGTTTTAGAAACAAAGGACATATGTGTTGGACCAAAACTACCACTGAAAACTCAGTTTCTCCTCCTCACCATCACCACCCCTTTCCTTTTCCCTCATAGTCTGTTGCTGCGTTAGAATTGTGGAGTCAATACAAGAGTATGATTGTATCTTCTTGAAGATGAGGACAGGATTTAATTAAAGTTCTATCTACACAGCAGGCCTATTTAAGTTATAGCTATTGAATGAATGCATTGATACTGATATATTTATAACAACCATCTTTCTGTTATGTCTGTAGAAGATCTGGACATTAAATACTTCCCCAAGATATACCGAATAGCATATTTATAACCATCATGTTTGATTACAGTCACTGTTTAGGTCTTGATCTGAGCCCTCTAGGCTAATGCTGATGTAGGAGACTCAAATTTTGTACATGTTCTACTTAAATATTAAACATATATATAAAATTTACTATTGCCTTACGTCACCCCTACGTGTGTGGCTACTATAGCTGCTTATGCTCTTCCCAGCAGCTCTTGCTTCTATGTTCTGCTAGTTATGTTTCATGCAGTGTTTACATTTTCATAATAGTCCATCAAGTTTTTTATTACTTCCCTTGATCTCAGAGAGATTAAGTGGCTTTCCCAAGTTATAAAGCTAGTTGAGATCCAAACCCAAGTTTCTGTCGCTGGTCACAGTGTGCATGGATCCAAAGATACACAGTGATATATCTAATAAGACTAATTAAAGGGAAATGAACAGCTTATAATTGTCTCAAGTAAACTTCATAAATCCTAGAAGAAAACAAAATCCTTTTCCTGTTTTCTCTGTTTTTATGACTCACACAGTTATCTCTCGGGACTTTGGAAGCCAGGACTTTATCATGTTCAGAGTGAGAGAGCAGCACTTGCCTTTCTTGTTCTTGCCAGCCCAGTTCTGAAAATGGGAACTGTGATAGACGCTGTGAAGTCACATTTGTGTGTGTGTTTTTTTTAATCTCTGAAGATCATAAAGGTATCTGGTCAAAAAGTGGCAAAGAATGACTCCTAATCATGTGTGAAGGCACACACTTGATCAAGGGTTAGAGTGACCAGAAAAGGTGAGAGCATTCACAGAACACATTAAAAATATCCAATAAGCAACTTACTCTGGTGTTGGCCAACACTGAGGTTTTGTTTATTTACTGTCTTTTGCTCTTTCCCCAAATCACCTAAGTGTATTTGAATTTCTTACAACATTTTTGGCACTTAAAATATCTTTACATGGCAAATTAATACTATTTTCAGCTTCCAAAATTTAACTCAAAATTTGATCCATTTCCAGTAACTAGACCCATCTTTTTCATTCTGTATGAAAAACAAATAAAAATGGATCAAAGACCTGGGTATAAAAATAGAAACAAAGAACCTACTAGAAGATAAAAATAGGAAAAAAAAACAAAACACAGGCACAGGGAGGGACTTCCTGAAGAGATCTCAGATAGCACAAAAATACTGAAAATCAATAAATGGGATTGTATTAAATTACAGTTTTTTCACAGCAAAAGAAAGAATTAACATGGTGAAGAGAAAACCTATAGAATTGGAAAAAATTTACCAACTGCTCTTCTGATGAATGGCTAAAATCTAGACTATATAAAGAACTAAAAAAAGAATGAGACCTCCCAAAACAACCTAATCAAAAAATGAGCAAATGAAATAAACAGATACTTCTGAGAGAAATACAAGTAGCCAATAAATAAATGAAAAATGTTCATTATTTAGTCACTAGGGAAATGCAAATCAAAACAATTCTGAGTTTCCATCTAATTCCAGTGAGATATCATCAAGAACATAAAAAGCTACAAATGCTGTACATTGTTGTTGGGAATGTACCTAGTATAACTACTATGGAAATAAGTATAAAGATTCTTCAAAACACTAAAAATAGAAACATCATTTGACTCATTGTGCCTCTTCTAAGTATTTTGTTGAAAGACTTAAATACCATAGTGATACATGCATACTCGTGTACACCTCCACAATTCATAACAGCTAAACTATGGAAACAATTTAGAAACCCATCACCAGAAAAAGGGATAGAGTTTTTCATATTTTAAGAGCAATAATGACAAAGAGAAACTCCAAATCCGTCTTGCCTTCATGTTCAACTACACTGAAAACAATACCTAAAAAATTTTCTTCAAGGTATAACACTGTGCTATGGAAACTACTAAATTGCAGAGAAAAAAAATAGTCACCACTCTTATGGCAGTTACACTTGTAATAATTACTTGTGACATGCATCCTTTGGGAAACTATACTTTATTCTTTGTGTTGCCTCCATGTCTTACATTCATTCTCTAAATGACTGTATTTTAATTTCAATTAGTCTGAAAAGATCATAGACTTTGAGATTTGTGCCTCACACTTTATATGTACAAGGTCTTCTAATGATCTATTGGTTTAGAAATGTTCATTCTAAAATTTCCTGACATTTTCCAGGCCTTTTCAACCTGCCTTGGGACACGGCTTTCAACAGTGTACCTACCTGCTCTGTGAGATCTCTAGAGAATCCTTGAAGAGACACGAGCTACATTTCAGGGTGGAATATATGCATTCGGTACTTAAGCCACAACTGATATTACCACAAGTCATCAGAGAAGGTTTTAAAAGCAGCCAGGGTGCCAGAAGCATAGATGGTGAGGATATGACAGCTCCATGGGAGGTTGGATAGCATCTAATCCAACTTCTCATTTTCCAGGAGAAGAAACACAGGCTCTAGGACATAAGGTTGTTCAAAGTCACCCAATCAATTAAAAGTCTTATAGGAACTAAAACCGAGGCATTCTTACTCCCCCCTGATGTCCACCTGTCAAGAACACATTTTGAGAGTGACACTAAAATATTACGACTATTAAATGGTTCAGCAACAATCAATCAAAATGCTACCATAATTACATTTGTTTCTAAATTAATTATATATACTTTAGTTCAAGTTTTATGGTACAAACTTTTATACTATTGAAACATGTATTTTACAATTTAAATTAGAAGCAGCACTTTTTATTGAAAAAAAGTTAATAGAAAACATAGATAAACCCTAACATTTGTTGTTACCTCAAAAACAGTCCACATATGCTAGAGTAGTACATTTAGCTATTTTATACATTTGGTTTCTTGCACATTTCCAAGACATTCAAGCAGGCAGCAATATTTTAAATGGAATCAGCTGGGATAGTCCAAGTGTTTTAAGAAAACCAAAATGATCTTTTTTCCTCTTTATTACCAAGAGCTCTGACTGGGTAATAGTAATCTTTGCTAAGGTCAAGAAAAGATTCGAAGCTACTATAACATTGAATTTAACTAATCCAGTAGAGGTACAGAATAATTTTTCCTCAAATGTTTTGCTTCTTCTTGGTCACAGGGGGTAACTGATTCTGTGGAGCGAGGCAGCTGTGAGATTTGGTAGTGGTGAGATATGGTTTCTTTCTCAATACTGTGGCACTTTCCTGACAAAAGAGGCTATTTTTCAACTGGGAGAACCTCCTGGAGCATTCACTATATCCACCTGCAGATCATACTGCTGGCACTCTCCATCTTCAAATGATAGCTCTTTATTCGGAAACGCTGAATGTGGCATCCCTGATAGATTTTTCTATTGCCAAGATCCATGAGTAGGCAGAGGCAGCCATTTTCTTTTTATTCTGCAGTATTTCCTTTTTGAAAAATCTTGGGAGCCCCTTGAACAAGAAGATGAGCTGCTCTCTCCACAGACACAGGCAGTCTCATAGGCAACATGGTCTCTGTTTAATCAGCACTTTGTTGTTGGGTAGTTTTCCAGCATGGTGTTGTGTCTGTAGGGAAGGAACTGGAGAAGTAAGCCTTAAATAACTTGATGCTGGTTCCCAGCAACACTGTGTTTTTATGGTGCTTCGTGTTTGCTAAGGTGCTTTCGTTTGGATATATATGTATCACTGATGGCTAAGATTGGAGGCTGCTATGGTGCTACAATTCTAAGGTGGCCCCCAAGATTCCTGCCTGCTGCTCAGATGCCTTGAACAATCTCCCTTACCTCGAGTTTTTGCAGGATCTACGTGTATGACAAGACAGTGTCTCCTGTTAGTACAGTTAAGTTATATAAATGACTCCATTTAGCAGGCATGAGAGTTTTTCCGGGTGCCTGGGAAGAAACAAATATCTATGCTGGGAAGGGACCTTGAGAAGGTTACACGCTGAAGGCATTCCTGAGAGCTGAGAGCAATTCCCTGTGCACATGCACCAAGAAAATAGGAATCTCAGGCAGACATCTGCAAGGAAATAACTTCTGGCAATAATTTCAGTGAACTTAGAAGGAAATTCTTCCCTGAGTGCCTCTGGATAAGTACACAGTCTGGCTGACACCTTGATTTCAGCCTTGTGGGACCCTAAGCACAGAATCTTGCCTAGACTTCTGACCAATAGAAAATATACTGTAATAAGTGAGTATTGCTCTCAGTCACCAAATTTGTGGCAATTATTATACAACAAAAGAAAACTAATAAAAAAAAAAGAAGACAACATTGTAAATATTCTATCAGTAAGGAGACTGGTTCATAAAGATGACTGCCTGAGTTGCCTAACTTTATTTTGAAAATAAGCGACAGACGTGACACTGGAATTTGGAAATCTCACTTATATTTCAGTTCTCCTTCTGCAGTACTGTAATGCTCCACACTGATGGGTATTTTTGATGGATATTTTCCCTCTGTCAGTCAACAAGATGGATAATTGAAAGCAAAATTATTGTGTTCCCTTAAAGTGCCAAATGTAAAGAGTTTATTAATTGTCACAACAGTTCTTCAGTATAAAGAAACTATTTCTCAAGATAACATTAAGTGTTAAATTGAAAACATTCCCAGGGAATCTTGACTCAACTGCTAATCTTCATCACTAAAGTAACAATATTCTGAATAGTCAAGAGGAGGAAATGTGATGGGTAATTCAACCCACTTCTTGTATTGCTTCTTGGGTGAATTATCTTTGAAAACCACCACAAAATTCTTTATTTTGAGACAAGGAAAGTCTAAGCCTTTGTGCACCATCATTGTTCCCCAAGCCTGGAAAACAAAAAGTAGAGTAAGATTCAATTAAATGCACATTCAATTAAATACTCTTTTAGATCAAAGTAAAATCGAGCCCATTGCAATTTACTCACCTGGCCACATTTGCAGATAATCTCTCCATTCGTTTGATAGTCAGCAAACTTGCTTTGCAGTGCTTTGTTCTCTCTCACAGTATAGAGTTCCCTAAAATTATAAGGAAGAATCATCCATAAGCATTGGAAAAATATCGATACGCAGCCCATGGATCCATGTTGGACCTGGTGCTCATCTGCACGGCTATAGCATCCCACCCTTCCTTCCTCTGTCCTTCTTGCTTCCCACGGCCACCGTGGACACGGAAATTGATATCCTCTTTCTACACAACAGGCCAAGTGTCATATCGCCTTTTGTAAATCTTTCAAATATATTAGTTATTCTCAATTGATTTTGGTTGTTCAAAAATTTAAGAACAAGCAAAAACATCCACAAATTCTGTGGATCAAAATGGGTTTGAGTCTTACATCTCTCTCTTCCTTCCCAGAATACATTATTTTAAAAACAGACAACATATAAATAAAATTAAGAAATAAAATAGGAAAAAAGAAAGAAAAAGTTATGGTTTTTTGGTTCTAATAAACTGGCTTGTAATCTTACATATGATGATTAACTTTAAAAGGTCTTATGAGATAAATGAATGATTTAACATTGGGAAAATAAAAGGGGCTGGAGGAAAGACGACATAAAGAGATGACATGTTATGTACATGTACCATTTACCTACAATGACTGTAATCAATGTGTGCTGCAAACATGAACTAATAAAAATTAAATTAGAAATTAAAGAAGAAGAAAAAAATCAAACATTTGAAATTGGCATATAATCAGGGTATCTAACATGGAGACGTTCTGAACAAAATCTCATTTTCACAATTTGGGAAGAATATGGTGGTTCACTGTCAGTTGGAAAATTTTAAAAAGGTCCTTGTGGACTCACTTGAATTCTTTTGTCATATTGACGTGGTGCATCCTCTCAATGACATGAATGTCGTCCCCTGAGCAGGCGAGCTTGTGACAGTTTTTACACAGAAAAGTTATTGATGATGGATTTTTCTTGTACTGCTTTACAGTATTTCTCTTGATCTTCATTTTCTTTTCCATTATGCTTTGCATCTGCAATACCAAAATCTGCACAGAGAAGTAAATCTTTAATGTTTTTGTTGTATTTCATAATTCTATTGAAATAGCTGTCCTGGAATTATTTGCAGATATTTTAAATAGTTGCAAAACTATACACTTAGCTAATGGTCTAGGACATAAAAATAATGAGGCAATGATCCCAGAGAAATTCTTCTGCAATTACCCTAAGTCCAAATAAGATGTAAAAATATGTAAGCATTGTTGGGTTAGTGGCAGAGATAATGCTTAAGATTCTCAATTGCTCCTAGAAACCTATTGGCCTTAAGCAGCTTTTAATCATCTAAAGTCTGTGTGTGATATGGAACATACATTTCACCACATGTGCCAGCTCTTACCATGTATTAGTGGTCGCGTGAACATTGTGTTTTACAAGGTTCTCAAATCAGAGGGGGGGAGCCACTCTCCTATCAGCGGTGACTTGGTCACGGCTTTTGCTAGTCTTTGAGCAGAGTAGTGTTGGCATTCGCGCCGCTTCACTGTCACTGCTCCTGAGCTTATCCACCTGGTGCAGCCTCAGGACAGGAAATCTCTTAGCCAGAGGAGAACTAAAAAGGTAGTCTATTTTGGAGTCCCTGAAAGGACTGGGTCTACTGTGATTTGAGTATGGTTTGGTCCCCTAAATTTGTTCCGACGTATAATTCCCAAAGTCTTACATTAACAGTATTAAGAATTTGAAACTTAATTTGGCCAGAGTGTTTGGAAATGGGGCTGCTTGGAAGTGATTCTATGTGTTTAGATCATTAGCATGGAGCCCCCAGGAGTGAGTTCTGGTGGCTTAGTAAAGCAACCCCACAGACACAGACATATACATGATTCCTGCTGTAATGCAAACTAGCTTGTGAGGGCCCTGACCAAGGTCTTTCCATGCTGTTTGGACCCATGTCTACAGAAGAATGAGCCAAAATAAACCTCTTTTCTTCATAAGGCAGACTACCTCAGGTATATTGTTATAGTAATGCAAACCTGATGAATGCAATGTTTTATTCTAAAGATTGTCTGGGGCCATTTGATTCAGAAGCTTCAAAGATTTCCTGGAGTTTACCTGAAATAACTAGCCTTGAAATATCAGCCTTAATAAATGTCTACTTGATTCATTCTCCTAGGACATTAAATGTGAGTCAGCAATTTCCTAGTGGCATTGTTTAATGAAAAAAGTTTGATACTCCAAAATGTGTGGTTTGTTTTATATTTAAAGGGGTTTTAAAATATAAATTTGTGTAGAAACCTGGCCAGGAAACCTTGGAATTGGTTAAAGCTTTGCACACCAATTTGAAAGCAGCCCTTTCCTGAGACTCTATTTAGGGTAGAGCCAATTCCAATGTTAAGAAACTAACATTCACACCCGTATGCAAGGGTGTGAATTTTCTTCTAAATGGATTGTTTGCTATTATAGTAGTTAGTCTTTAACTCCGTCATACGAATAATTTCCTGAAATATTGTAGAATGCATTCTTCCAGTATTCCTTCACACAGTTCAAATAATTCTGGTAGTAAACTGAGATGCAGCTAGATGACGTATTAAAACCACTGAGATCCAACCTCAATGTTACATCCTCTAAGAGGCCTTCTTCAACCACCCAATGTTAAATAGCCATTTGGTGACTTATTTTTATATCATTTATATTCCAGTTCTCTAGCACTGATGTTTATATGATGTATATGTTGCTATTTTGATTATTTATAGTTTCTCTCCTCCAAACGTCATGTGTTAGCTGTTTCCACATTCTCTGTACCTAGAACATTCCCTGGCATGTAGTTGGCATTTTACAGATATTTCTGTAATAAGAGCAAATGTGCTTATATGACAGAAAAAACTGAACAAAAATTCCTGGATTAGGTTGAATGGGTAAATTGAGCTAATCTTTTCAGATCAAGAAAAGCCCAAATTTATATTACCAAAGTTTATGGCTTGTTTCTTTGGAATAAGCAGAGGCTTCCTGCGCATTCCCTGTCCACTTAAGATCTTAAGTCTTTGTATATGAACATGGACTAAACAAATCATCGAACTGCGACTTATACTTCAGTAGAATTTCTGACTGGAGAAATAACCACTGACATATCAAGGGTAACAGCACTGCAGCCATTTTAAAATGAAAACTGGATTCAGAGGTGGCCAACACCGATACCTTCTGAGCGTACTCCTCTGGGTTCATAGTTTGCACGTGATGGATAGCTTTATACATCATCTTCTCTCGAAAATCGTTAACTGTCTCACGTTCCACAACTCCGGAACCGCTGTGGGCAACCAGGACATAGGTGCTCTCCTCAGCTCTGGCTCGACCTCGGGCCTGAGGGCATGAAAGAAATCCAAACACATGAAAGGCTGTGCCTTGCCAACTTTCCTAATTCAGGCCGGAAATGATACTCTTTGCTCAACTTTTAAAAATGTGCTTTAATATAGAAAAAATGTTCTACAGCACCCGACCTTTAAAGCCCTTAATAGCATCATGCTACCTGTTCCAGCCATTTTGTCCCCAGAGAAACCCTGTCAAGCCATGGGAATCATGGGCAGTGACTGGGACTAGACGAGCTGCCACTGGGAAGGAGGGATAAAGGAGCACAGGTGTCCTTGATCTTTGCCTCTGGGCTGGTGAGAACCTAAATCTGTTCCTTGCATCCTCCATTAGACTTTGAGCCCTTCCCATGGAACCGTGTTCGGTTCAAAGACAAATTTTTATAGACCTCTTACAAAGGTCTATACTATAAGCTTTTCGGGCCTGGCTGAGGAGCTAAACTATTAGTTGTGATATTCTCAAGGAAAAATGCATTGTGAATGACAAACGTCTGATTTACAAATCAACTCTTGAAATAAAATTACTTCCTAATTTGCTGGTTAGGTGGATATTTTAGTCTTCTATGATTCGCCTTCCAGTTTATAATAACAAGAATCCTTTGGTTAATGTTATTGGAAGAACGTCAGGGCTCTTAATCAGCATAACTCCTATACGTGCTCATCAAACGTCACCGCAGTACTGTCAGTACAGGTAGGTAGGACACAATGTAAAATTTGAATAAAAACTTGGATATCACACTCTATTATTTATTTACTCCATTTATAAGTCTGCACTACTCAACATTTCATCATGAAAAACTTCAAACATGTAGAAAATTTGAAAAAGTAAATGAAAGAGATACAGAAATAGCAAGGCTCCCTCGGAGGTGTTACTTTGTAAGACATCTGTGTGCAGTGTAGAGATTCCTGGCCCCATTAGGGGCTCACACATACCCTAGGAATGAAGAGGCCTCTTCTGACTTCTACAAATAGGGCCACTGGTATGGGCCTGAAAAATCTCAGGATGCAGAAATACCAAGAAAGGAGTTGTTATTTATAGCTGTACATACATGGGTTTCACATGAATTAAACAACAGCAATATAAGTGGCAGTACTGTGCAGTCATTTAAGATGGTGCCTTTAGGCTAAGCATGCGTGTAACTCCAGGCGTAGGCCTGTAATTCCAACACGATGAGAGGCTGAGGCAGGCAGATAACAAGTTCAAGGCGAGCCTGGACAACTTAGTGAGATGTTGTTTTGAAAAAAATAATTAAAAGGGCTGTGGATGTAGCTGATGTAGCTGACTGAGAGGACGCCAGATTCAATCCCCAGTATTACCAAACAGTAAAAAATAAAAACAGATATTTTGTGCCATTTTACTAAGATAAAGCAATTAACATAGACCCACAAAAATAAAACTCAATATATTAAAAAGAAAGATCTTAATGTACCTGAACCATGGCTATCTCATTAGTGACGAGACTGTAACGGATAATAATGTTACATTCTTTGATATCCAGACCCTCTTCTGCCACTGTGGTAGCGATAAGCAGATTTATTTTTCCAGTGCGAAATTTACTAATGACTTCTTTTTGTTCATTCTGTGGAAACATTTTATTAAATCAAATTTTGTGATGCTAAACACCCTCAAAGCTTCTAATTAGAAGAAATAATAAATTGCAACTGGTCAGTGTAAATCAAAAGATTAGATCATGCATGGATTTGCTGCCATCTGTTTTTTGGCATTGAACAAAGACACGATGGTGAGACAACATTTGATTTACAATCTGGGATTACTACACAATAACAGAAATATTTCCATCCTCCAGTCTGGAGGTGGACAGAGCAAATTTATTCCAAGGAAATACATTGGTGGTGGTTTGAGAGGAAGAAAAGATGAGATGCTGTCAGCTGAGACAAGGGTACAGTGACGAGTATGCCTTTCACTACTCTACCTTCTGAGTCTTAAGCATCCTGAGATATGATGCAGTGCCACTTTTATGGGTTGTTAAGTTTTGAGTCACAGAGAAAATGATGCTGTATGCTGCATTCAGTTACTTTAAAGGTCATTCAGACAATCACTGTATGAAATATTCCTGAAAGACCACACTGACAGGAGAGCTGAGCTGGAGGAGTAGAAAGCTATCTCATGCCTTACATTTTATTAATTGATCAAGATAAATATATGAAATAATCAAAGGGCTAACAGAAACTAAAAAAAGAAAGAATAAATTATTAAAGATACAATGAGAGCAAGTATTTTTGAATGAAATAAAACTTGAAAGTTAATATAAATATATTAAAATATGCCCTCTGGCCCTTGCATAGAACAAATAGGGGAGCATTTTGTGTCTATATATTAAACAGAACAAAACCTTCCAGACCTACCATGTATTCTCCCATTCCCTTCTGTCTTTTCTTAGAGGCATCGAGTTTTTATTTCCCAACTGCTGAAGAACCGTGTAAAGACTCATCTACAGTCTGGTGATTTTTCCCTAAGCCCTCATATCCACCAATAAAATGTAACACATTCTTGGATTTCAGCAGAGTATGTCTGTGCCTTAAAACAGAGGGAGAACTTTAATAATGATGTTTCAGAGTGTCGGAGTTTCCAGCTTCATCAAGTGGATACTTAACACCCTTCCCGTTTGTAAGCCTCCTCCAGTTTACAAGGTGAGGATGCAGTAAGTGAGCAAGAGAACGTTCTGTATTTTGGCTTGTGGTTCTCCGGTGGGAGGTGAGTAAGGACTAAGTAGTTTAAAAATTGGTTTTTCATTTGCACCTCGCCTCTTCTCAAATAGGAGCTAAGGCTGCTTACAATAAAAGTCATAACCCTAAACCTAAGAAGTATAATAGAACCTGAAAAATAGGATTCAAAGCAGAAGAGCATAGAGGTATGAATGTAAGGATGAGCACAGAGGTTGTGAGACAAAACTTCAGTTTTGCCTTCAAGCTTCTTGGAAGCAAGTGCAAAAAGAGAGAAAGAAATTAAGTCAACCAATTCTCATCCGCGAGGAGGAAACAAACTCATTACCCAAGGAAAACAGTGTTTTCTCTGGAACTAAATTTTAGAGGGAACTCCAACATAAATGCATGCATGGGGTATATCCAGAGTTACAGTGAACAATGTCATGAACATTTTTTTCTAAACACAGATTAAATGGATTTACTTTGCTCCCCTGTTTTGAATGAGATGACAATGGCAAAAATGAAGTACCCCATTTGTTCAGCAAGACTCAGGGTCCATATGACTTTAGCCTTTAGGAAGGCATTATCTTACTCTAACAGAAAATGAACTACCCATGCTTGTAATGTCTACAAGTGTCATTTTTCTCTCCCAAGGGCTTTTAGTTTTTTTCTATTCACACAGTAAGTAGTATAGTGAAACAAAAAATCAAGTTAATAAAAAACAGAAAATTTTCCAAATCTCTAACACATCAAATATTTTAATATTACTCTTACAGTTTTAATGCTATGCAAGTGTATTTTTGTATAATTCTAACTATAAAGCACATATTTTCATGAAATTTTGATGTTTTTCATCTGCTTTCATATTGTAATCATTTCTCTACATTGTTTTTAAGTTTGTCACTCATTTTTGCAAAAGAAACTCAACTTAGAAAGTTCCTTCTAGATAGGTGAAAAAAATCAGCTCCTAAAACAATGTTTAGAGAATCAAATACCATAGGCTAGTTTGTGTTAAACTTTACTCCAAGAATAAGTGTTTTATTCTGTAAATATAGATGTATTGAGAGAACTGATGAAAACATTGCAAATAATTTTGTAGGAGTGAAAATCATGTACGAAGAGAAGTGCAAAGAGATGTTTATAAGATGTTTGTACCTGTGTCATAGGCTTGAACTCACTGTTGTGTCCAGCTCCGATCAGATGATGGGCTTTGACACCAACTTCTGCAAATTTTTCATTTTCAGTAATCCACTGGGAAAGGGCATATGCACTTTGTCGAGTTTTTGTAAAAATTATTCCACGTGTTGGTTTCTCAGTCCTTGTATATTGTTCCAATATAGTGTTCCTTAATTTGGTCAGCTTTTCATTTTCATGCTCTGGGTTGGCAGCGAGTTTTCTCAACATTTCTTTGTTTCCTTCAAGAAAGAATTATAATTATTAATGTTAATTAGCTTGATTTAGTCATTCTACTATATATATAGCTGTATAGATAGATATAGACATATGCACATATCATAACATCATGTTTTATATCATATGTACACACAACCTCTATTTTCAAATTAAAGAATAAGTAATTTTTAACAAATTCATAAAATTAGCATAAATTAGTAAAATATACAAATAATTCAACTGAAAGGTTTTATGTAGTGATACACTGAGTTATGATTCATCTGTACTTATTTAAGTGTGATATCTAATAACCAGGCTGCTCTAACTAATGAATTAATTTGTCCTGATGACAAAACTAGATAATCAAATGATTAATTATAATCATACAACTAATAATCTGATCACATCAATTAGAAGCAGCCACAACCTACAGGGATTTCTTTCAAAATGAACTTTCAAGCAGGCTTTTGGAAATGCTTCTAGAAAGCATAAGTAGGTTCATGTTAGAGTGAGATCACTCAATATGCTTCTTCTGATCTTACCAAAAAATAGATCCATGAGGAACGTATCTGTCTCATCTTGTTTCACCTGTCTCCTTACATCATCCTGGTCTCTGTCCGCATCACAGTCATCGCTGCTACCATTCTGATCACTGTCATCTTCCAGAACTGCAAACTTCTTTGCAGTCTCATCATGATAGAAAGTCTCCAGGTGATTGTACGCATCAATCCTTCGGATTGTGTCATTAATCTGTAGGGCTTCATTATACTTCTTCAAATGCTCTGCACAGACACGGACTTTTCGATTTCCTTCTTTAGCAGCTAGGAAAGAATACAATCTGTATGTGAAATAGTACTCACACAAACCCTACAGTCGTGGATAATATATTACGACTCCAAAACTGAGTTCAGCATAGTTTTCAAATGATGAAGTTATGGATCAAAGTGTGCCATGAATTCTAAGAGGGGCCAGGTTTTCTGACTCGTAGACTTGTTGTTTGAGCAATGCATTGAAAAAACTCCTCCCGGATCTGTGGAGGAATGACACGCAAGGCTTATCAGAGGAGTGTGCCTTTGGAGACAGTCCACTGACAGATCTGTCAATATGTAGCTAATATTTCAAATATACAACAAATGAAAGAGAAAACTGGATGACTTGGGACATCTTTCTTTCTTTAGATAAAGGACTATCACATGTTTATGCATCTCCTATACAAACATAGAAATTCTATTTGAAACCTTTGCTTTCAGTTTGGTTGTGAGTATATGATATAATCACTTAAAATCTTGGTATAAACATGGGATAAACTATTTGAACACAAGCTGAATTACCTTTTTTTTCCATTTGAATTGTCCACTGCTCATAATTTTGAGTTCCAAACTCTGACATCGAACTCAGTTGGCAGTAATTTTGAATGCGTGACATTATTTCTAGCAGTTTGTCTTTAAACGGATCCTAAAAATAAATCATACACTTATTCTTACCTAGTGATATTGTTGATGAATACCATATTTGTTAAAATGACTTGCATGTCATAATGACTGATGAGGAATATTTGTTTTGGTAAAGTAAACAGGACCGTTTCTGGTCTCCTCTTTACACACAACATTTACTTCTGTCAGCTTCTTTTTCTCCCTCTCCAGCCACTCCCACACTAACATACACTTCTGCTGGAATTTCCAGTTTAAGGGTTTTACAAAGGTAAGTGAATATTATAAACCTTAAATGTGAAATGTAACTTGAAAACCCCTATTGTGTTAATGCCATAGTTAATTAGAATGTCTACAACCTAAGTTGAGAAATATTCTTCTTTGAAGAACTGGTTTCAGTACTATTTGTATCACAATAAAAGGCTGAGGTAGTTTGAAAAAGCCACGTAAGCCAGAGCGTATATGATTATATTTATAAAACATTTCAAGCCCACTGATAGCAAGAAATCAGGAATTCGTTTCTTCTGCAGCCTGGCGATTGTGAGGGGAAACGCGGGAGCTGGCAATGCACTCTCTTGGTCTCAGTTTTGTTTGCATACATGTGTGAAGTTTATGAAAATTCAGAAATCTGTTTAAGTAGGTGAATTTATACTTTTCTCTGTGGGTGTTACAGTTCCATGAAAAGAGTTTCAAAGTTTAATTTGAAAAGATGGCAAATTCTTTTTAAAAATATCCTGAGAAATATTTTTAATGATTCTAAGCAGAAACACGCATTTAAATTTGCCAACTAAAACTAGATGAGTAATAAAAGACTGAAAGTGAATAAAGTATATTGAATATACCAGTACAATTCTGATAGTACTATTTTTCAAAATTCAAAAAATTATCTATGAAATTCGGTCACTAATACTGCCTTAATACATGCAATATTTCTAAGGGTAGTTTTATGTACTGCAAGTACATCACTTAATCCCAGTATCCTTATGAGGTATATTTTAAATGGTATTAAAGTTATTATTAATTTCAGATAACTAAAATTTATCAAGCTTTTTTAATTTTACAGGCGAAATTAGCACCATAACCTGCTGGCCATAATGCCCAAATTGATTCAGTTCATTTTTATAATCAGTAAAAATATTCACCAGAAAGCACCATTAAAGTTTCATTTCTTTGTTAAGGCAGTGCTTTCCCAAGAAGGTAAATATGCAAATAAGGTAGGATTTCTATTAAAATTGTCAACTGTAATCTGGTAGAAACAAAATGGCTCAGAAAATCAATACTAGAATTCATTAAGAAAGCAAAAATGAGGATAAAATCATCTGTCATAATCTCTCCAGTTTACCTTACCTAACCCCACCAAACTCATGTGCATTGAATTAATACTGGGCTACATTTTACACAAACAAGAAAATTGAAAGAAGGATGGGGGAGAAGACAATATTGCTTTGCTACCCAAGATCATTTTTGAAAAGTACTCATGTAAAACTGGAACATGTTTGCAAATTTGTTTGTTTGTGTTTGTTAAATAGTATTATTTAGATGGGCAATACAAATTAGCCTCTCTGTCCCTTCCAGTGAATGTGGCATTGCCAAGAAAGTTGACTGAGAATATGATACACATACTTCTCTTGTGTCATCTGCAATCACAAACTTCTTACATGGCTCCTTGATTTGGTCTTTGAGTTGATCATAATAGTCTTTCACTGTTTTAATGGTAGATGCATCAAGGTTGGCACAAATCTGGAAAAGAGACACTTTTAAATACTGAAATATGATTTCTTTATAATTGATTCAGTGTGGGCTTTTTGAGAAAGAAGTATGTAGTATGTAATTGGGGGCATAGATACGTGGTATAAAATTTCATATAAGTAATATACAGTGTACTTGATAAATAGAGCACTTTAGCATTGCTTTACTGTAGATCTGATTAACTAATATTTATCCTGATAGAATAAAAAGAACTAAATGGAGGTAGTGGGAAGCTCTAGAAAAGAAGTATTTTTCTTTTCATCCCTTCATCTCCATTTTGCAGCTGAAAATGAGACAAAAAAGAGCACAGCAGTTTATAGAAATTGACAGAGAACAGTTGTGAGACAATCATACTACACAGGCATATTAAGGGTCATCTGGACACCCCCGGATCATATTACCAGGCTTGTCCACACATGAGGAAGACAGGACAAAGCTGGAAGCACACTTAGCACTTGCAGATGGTAGATCAGAGCTAATCCCTAATCCCAGTAGTATATGACATTTGGAGCCAATAATTACTCTTCTGAATGTTTTTGCAGCTAATGATTTTTACTGAATTCAACTTAGAGGGGCTTAAAAATTCAAATAGTGTCAACATACTTCTGGGCTACAATGATTCATTTAGTACTTGAGATCCACAAGAGCACATGTTAATGGCTCTCTCCCCCTGTAAAAAAGGGATTGAATTTAGGGCTTTCACACTGAGCTACATCCTCATTCCTTCTTAATTTTTTTTCTTTTGAGAGAGTCTCTCGAGCATCTGAGTTGCCTAAGCTGGGACACACTTGTGCCCATCCTCTCTCAGTCTCCCAGACTGCTGGGAATACAGGTGTGTGCCACTGTACCTGGCTAATGACTTACTTCTTTATTATTTTCTTTTTTTTGGGGGGGGGTATCAGGAATCAAACTGAGGACCTTGCACTTGCCAGGCAGAGGCTGTGCCGCTGAGCTGTCTCCTCAGCCTAAGACTTACTTTTAAAATGTGTTCCTCAGCCTTGGCCTGCTTGGTGGCGCCCCCAACACCAGGGGAAGCTGTCAGACCTAATATCTGAGGCAGGGAAACCACTGGTTTGTTTTCTTTCTGAAGTCTCTTGTTTTTCAACTTCTGCTTCAAATAACGCCTCATGATGTTGTTATAGACAGCTTCTTTGTTGGTGTGATGACATTCATCAATGATAATGAGGGAAAAATCTGGAAAGAAAAATGGCATGGTTTATTTTCCCATACAGCAAGCCACAATGATAGAAGTATCTTAAACTAATGAATTGAATTGCCATGGAGAAGTTTTCTAGGCCAGGCTACTGGCACACCCTCCTTCCCGGTCTGCAGAAAAAAATATAACTGTACAAGGCCCCTGTGCACACCAAGTTCAGTACACTAACCATGGCAGTGCCCCTGCTGGATGTTATCCCTGTTCAACAGATGATATCCAGAAAGTGCACAGGGCTAAAATGTACTAAGGAGTGAAGTTTGCACCCTGTTGTATTCCAAAAATTTACCAAGGGTTATTATACTTTTGCTTTTTAATAAAATATTGGATTTGGAGTTGGTAAATTTTATTTTGATCATATCAGATGGAAACTATATTACTTAAAGAGAAATAATTTTATCTTATATTAACACTGTCTTTAATTATTGTACTCAGCTTTACTCTCTCCCGCCTTCTCAACCCACAGAAAATAGAACGACTGTATTTGTACTCTGTGGAGAAAGGGGCAGTTCTGACATGACCCACTAGCAAATAAAAATATTTGGAATATATTTCAACAGTAATATATTCAACAGAATCCAATAAGTGCTTGATTTATTTGTGTATGTATGTATGTATGTATGTCTTTTTGAGACAGGGTCTCCCTATGCATTTCAGGCTGGTCTTGAGCTCACATTGTAGCCCAGGCTGGTCTCAAGCTTGCAATGATCCTCCTGTCTCAGCCTCCTGAGTGCTGGAATTACAGGCGTGTGCCACCACACTTGGTTTTTTTTTCTTGTGTGCTTGATTTAATAATGGTATTCTTATGCAGAACAAAGAGGCCTTGTTGGTTTGTGTGTGTGTGTATGTGTGTACTACTGGGGAGTGAATCCAGAGTCTTTGCACTGAGCTATATTGTCAGACATCATCTTTAATGTCTAAATTTTGAGAGAGGTTTCTAAGTCACTAAGTTGCCCACACTGGGATACTCTTGAGATTTTCCTCCTGCCTCAGCCCCCCAGAGGTCTGGGATTGTAGGCATGTGACACTATGCCTGACTATTTTTTCTGTTTGTTTGTCTACATCCAAGGAAGTGGAGTTTTATCAAAACCTTAAAGAATGGAAGATGATCTAAACCGAAGTTAATTTTCATTCGCATTTAAAAATGATTCAACTAATAGGGCTCCTATTACTGAAAATAATATCGTTAGTATTTTTTCTAAAAATAAACATTTCAGCCAACCTGAGAGCTGGACACCAGCATCTTCTCCGCTTTCTGAATTTAGGAGGGAGTTTTCAAGGATTTGAGCTGTACTGATAATAACATCATAGGATCTGACAACTTCTGGAAATGATATTTTCAGCTGAGTATCACCACTTAGTCCAGTAACACGATACCATTTCTTCAAAAATGGTTTGAACTCTTTGTTGAAGAGCTGTTCAACTAACATCACCTTAAAGATGAGAAGATTAAAAAGGGAGAAAGTAAAGTCAGAGCAAACAGAGTATTGTTCAAAGGTTACAATGTGTGAAACATTAAAAGATGTATTTATATTATCAGTTAATTGGACATAACAAACTCTTCTCCCTCCTTTGTATTCATCAGCAGGAATTCATTGTTCATTGTTTGGTGTGGACACTGTAGTAGAGCACAGAAGTGTTTAACGTATATTTGGGGCCTTAGAGCCATTCAATCTAGCTGACCACATCTATCAAGACTACAAAAATGAAACACCTCATTGTAGCACAGTGAAATAATTCTCTCAGGAAAAAAACATACAAAATGATAGCAAAGAGGAAGAAACAACTCATTGTTCAAACAAAGGGTTTAGAGGGAAGTTGATTCTGGTAAACTATGTTTCAGTCAAGAGTTAAATTGAAACTAATGTTGGATGTGGAATTCATTTGTGGAGCAAGGCATGCCAAGCTGTGAACAACAAGCCGTGTATTTTAAACTTATACAAAACCGGTCACAGCACGCTTATGAGTTGTACTGTGGCAGTGACTTACCCAGTTGTTTGTTTTGGGACCAAGCAAAGGCAACATCCTAAGGAATCGGAAATGGCAGGGCACCAGGAGGGAAGAGTGCAGACATTGACTGGGACAAGGGATGGGACGGGAAGGAAGGAACGGCTGCCATAGCTTTGGTGGCTGAGCAAAAACAAAGTGGTAAATGGACGTGGCAAAGAAGTGAAGCTTTCCCCCTTTCCTGCTGACTGTGTGTCGTCATGTGTGACGATGTGGCTGGACTGACGCTTCAGAGCCACTCCTTTCTGCCAGTGCAGTGTACGTCCTGGGCTGGGGCAGAGATGAGCCCTGAGGGTCTTAATAGGCCTAATAGGATTTGCCCAGTGAAAGCCCAGAGGCATACGGCACAGCAAATAGAGGGTTGGCAGGACGAGTTTCAAGGGCAAACCTCAGCCAATTGGCATTACATCCCTCGTAGGGTGGTTCACCAACAAGGTAGCCAATGGGCACCTTGCCTCTAGTCTGCAGAATACCTGCTCTTCACCTTTTTACTTGAGATGAGCTTCACTTATGTGTTTATTAAGGGCTGTACAGCCCCCTTGGCTGAGGCTGGCTGTACAGAGAGAGTGCTGTTTTCATTATTATTCAGCAGGGTTGATGAGGCCTCTATGCATGGATGTAGAGAGAAGGACGGAGAGGAAAGAGGTAACAGGGAATCCATAAACTCCAAGTGGTCCAGTAGACTCGAGATCAATAATTAAGGTTCCTGAACAAGAGAACATTACCGTATGGTGGAAAGAGCAATGAGAAAAGCTGTCGTTTAGAGTATTTTTCCAAAAGGCCTGTCTTTCTAGTCTACCTGCTACAAAATCACTTAAGAGATTTGGGAAGCGCAGACACTGGAGCCCTGCTGAAAACGGCCGAGCTGGGGACTCACTCCAGGGGCAGAGCCCTGAAGCCTTCACTGAGTGAAGTGCCCGTGTGATCGTTAAGGCTTTACAGGTCGTCGGCTACAGCCTTTCACTGTTCCGCAGAGCCACTCCTGATTGATTTTTCTACAAATACTTTTTCCACTGTGTAACACATAAAGAACGATCTGAGAAGGGAGTCAGGAAAACAAACAAACACACACACAAAAGCTCTGAGGCACAGAGCAGGAAATCTGTTTGTGGGAAAGACAGAGCATTCCGCAGGAGGAAGAGAGCTCTGAAAGGGGTCCCTGCAGTCGCTTGCACGTGGGCGACCTTAACAAGCTCTGGATCATTTCAGGCGTTTTTATTTGTCCATTAAAAATAGTCATGAAGGTTTATCTATTACACAGTTGTGAAAATTAAACGAAGTAGAAGTTAGCACACTGCTAGCACTCCAAAATCTCCTCTGTTCTGCCACCTGTCTTTTCTCTCTAGCTGCAGAAAATGGTAGGAAAAGACACGGTGACTTCAGCAGAGAAGGCTTCCGATCTCATTTCTGCTTCTTATTTGCTGGTTGGTCCCCAAGAGGCCAATTAAAATCTTGGAGGTTCAACTTTCTGATGGGAAAAATGGGATATGTGGATTTAATGAGATAATATATATAAGCATTATAATGCTTTATAATTATATTTAATGAGATAATATATACAGTAATGCTTTATAAGTGCAGAAAAATATTCATTATTATAACACAAACATGTCTATCATTTTCTTTCTAATTTGTAGTTTCCTTGGTAATAGGATCTGCATTTGGTTCATTTTTCAATGAACTCACGCTGAATGATATAACTAATAATTTCTGTACCATGGAGTTAGATAGCAGTGCGAAGTTCTCCCCATAAAAGTTGATGCTGAACCTTCCAAAGGGAAGCAGCATTTTCTCATCTAGAGAACAAAAAGAAGTTATCACGGGAGGTAGGGGGAGACACTGTTGGGAATCTTGATAGTCCCTGATAATTGGGACTCTTGATAATGGCACTGACTTCCTCCTGCAGGACACGGAGAAAGCCAGATGCAAGTCTGACATGGCAGTTCGGGAGGTGTGTGGTCTGCTTGGAGCCTCTTTCTGAGCTGTGACGGAGTGTTTGCCAAGACTAATCAAACCCAACTGCTACCTGCTTCTGCTGAATCATATGGGGCTGCACTATAGCATCTGAAGGAAGCTGAGAGTTTTCCCCGGTGATGTGAAAGCCCTAGATAGGAAATGTAAAGTCTGGGAGTACGGGTGGTGTTTTCATTTCTGCCTGTGTTCGAAAGTGAGAACTCTGGAAAGGGCAGAGGTGATGAAAGTAAATCATATGAAGGAACAAGGTTTCTCTTTTCCAGATAAAAAATTATGGTATCTTGGGATATTGGGCTTAAATACAAAATCCAGGTTATGCTGACTTACTGGCCTAGAGATCTCTTAACCCAATGAAAAAGAAAGCTGAAATAATTTTAAAATCAGAAAAGAGGCAGTTAGCAGTTACGGGATAAGCGGGAGAAGTGCCGTGGGCCTTCCAGGAAGCCTGAGGAGAAAAATGGGGAAGCGCACCAGGGGTGAGAGCTGAGTCCGCACGCGTTCACATGGTAGTGCCGCCAGTACTCGAACACAGCTACACACAAGAACCACCTACATCTGATGGGACGGAAGATTTCTGACTGGAACATAACATTGAGAGAAGGGGGCCTTATGGAAAGGGAGGTGCATTAGACACAAAAACATGAGGCCTGAAACGACTAAACAAAACGAATCATTTCAAAACGTAAACAAGCATCTGCTTTTAAGCTTAGAATGAATAGCATAAAACTAAGAGTGCTATAGCTTCACAGATTTCAAATGCACAGGAACTGGAGGTTTGGAGTACAGCAAGGTGCAGACGAGTTTGTGGTTACTGAGGGCAAGCCCATCATGGGCAGAGTCAGGGTGGAATGTCATCTCTCATATACTCTGCTATGGTAAGACTACCTCTACAGCATTTTCTTTCCTCGGGACACTGCGTTTTAAAAGGGTTCTAGATAAATGACTTAATGAGCAGGAGAACTTAGAATAGAAGCATCTGGAAACCATGTCATATGTACAACTAAAAGACCTGTAGACACTTACCTCAGGGGGTAGAAAAGAAAACTAACACAGGACTCAAAAGATATTCTTTGCAAAGAGCTGGTACAGAGCAGGAACATTAGGATTCCCTCGACACAATCACAGAGGAAAGAATTATAATCAGTGATGTAGGTTCCAGAGAAACAAGTGTGGTTGAATATATGTCTGACTTTCTAACAGTGTCAGTTGTTTGAAGAAGGGCTAGATCTGTCTTTTTAGGAAAGAGATTGCTTTGATATCTGCAAGTTACCCAGAAGGAATGAGAGAACCATTCTGCAAAGGAAGAAAACCGGATTTCAAAGGGTGCTTCCAGCTCTGATCCTGTTAAGAAAATGAGATAAGAAAAATAACAGAAGGAAATGAATGAAAAATAACTCCTAGCCTTCGGGGCTATGTGGTTTAGAGGAAGTTGTAACTAAAAAAAGAGACAATAGGGGAAAAAGCTCTTTGAGAGGTATAATGAGGTTGAATTTGAGAAAATGACAAAATGATCAAGTGATATAAAATATCAGTGTGAGTAGCTTTGAATCCAATTAACTTTGTTCTTTTCTCTATATCTGGAACTTCTGACTCGAAGTATTCTTGCCAGAGTGTTTATCTCAGTAGTTATAAAGGTGAGGTGAAAGAATGGAAGAGAGTTAATATTTTTGAGTCCATCAGTGGATTGTTTCCCTACAACACACATACAATCTAATTGGAGTTTCAGAACATGATAGGTACTACTTTGTTAATTTTATGATGAAGCAACTAAGGTAAATAACTTGTCAGCATTAAACTGGGAGGTAGAAATAGGATTCTAAATTATTTTACATTGAAAGGTGCTATCACCTATTGTAAGGGGAAAAGTTATGGACAAATACAGCCTAATGAATCATCATTATTTGCAAGATAAGTACATAAATAAAAGTGCTCTGAAAGTGGAGTATGTGTGTAAAGGAGAGCTGCGTAGGCTGAGCAGATACACACAAACTGTGTTTGGAATTACATGGCAGGCATTACTCAAAGCACGGATTCTGAGTATGTGCCTCAGTATGGAAAAGCAGGCTGGAGTTAAATGTTCTGTTATAACAGAAATCTAAAACATGGGAAGTTTTATAGTCTTGCTACATTTGATGTAAATGAAAATATAAGAAGAGAAAAAAGACTACTCCTGTTTGAGGACAGTATACTTAAATTTATTCCATAAAATGGAAAATATTAATATTCTTGTTCTATAAATTTATAAATTAATAAATCCTCATTTATGTGAATAAAGCTCAAATTGGTAGGTTTTGTTTTATAATGAAAACTTCAGATGCAGTATACAAATTATTAAAGAAGAAGTTCAGTTGCATCTAATGTTACATGTATATAGTATATATAATCTTTGAACAGTATTTATATGTTTAACTTGATATAGATAAACAAAATGTTCATTTAACTTACCTTTTACTACTTCAAACTACATCATAATATATTCTGGAAGGCAGCTATGCTAATACCTATACCACTATACCACCAACCACCAACACTATACCACTATACCACCAACACCTCCATCATCATAACATATTCTGGATGAAGGGGTCTGGCCATTTTTGAGTGTCAGTTTTTAAAGGGACTCTAAAAGATAATGTTTGACCTAGATTCTAGAGGTATTTTCAGATCACTAATGTTTATATGCATTGATAACTTTAATCAATTGACCTGGAAGTATATTTGGGTAAATTTAATATTTATACATAGGTTGCACCTATATTAATTGAATGTTCTGGCTGTATAGACAGAATTCCATTTTAAGCCTAATCCTTTACTAGTCATACTTACAAAACTAAGTTTAAAAGTAAAATAAATAGCTTGGTTTGACATTATGCCTAATGAAATTAAATCTCCACGCTATACAGTAACACATGCTGTTACAGAACAGCTTTAGAGTAATAGAAGGGACGTGAAGACATGCTGTGAAGTCTGTGTAGTCTGAGTACCTTATTGACAAGCACAATGACTTTTCCAGGCTCAGATGCTTGTTCCTTCTTATCCAAGTGGTCCTTGGTGATGTGAACGGCCACTCTGGTCTTCCCGCTGCCTGTCGGAAGGCATATGATGACATTCTTCCCTTCCACGGCTGGCTGGGCAACTTCCATCTGGTAAGGCCTGAGCTCCAGTTCCGGCTCAGGAGATGCTCTTTCCACCACATTCTCCTCACCTGAAGGAAGTCAAAAGGACAGAAATAAAAGAAGGGGCGGTCACATAACAAAGGCTAGAAGGCCTGCAACTGAGCATGGGCCTCTGCGGTCTTAGGTTCCTTTTTCAAACCAACATTTTTTGTGTTCTGTACCCATAAACCAGCACCTCCCCTGCATTTTCAGGTTATACCCTGGAGTGGAGCAGGGGCTGAGGCTGCAAAGGGAGTGAGTTAACAGTAGAGAGGCCCGGGGTGTGGCGGAACTGGGGATATGATTTCAGAGAGTGGGCAAAGCCAGGCGCATTTGGAGAAAATGCTCTTGTGAAACATTGGCAGTCACGGTTGTTAGTGCACCACACTTCCTTGCCTTTGGTCAGCCACTGTGCCTTGTTTTTCTCAGCCCTTGCACCTAAAAACTCAAGAGGAACTAGGGCAGTAGAAGTCATTAGTCCTCCTTGATCTGTATCACCTTTATCTTTTACTATGAAGAAGATATTCAGCTGATATTGGCTCCAATACTCCCTTGGATACAAAAATCTTCACCGTGTTCCCCCATACCCTTTAAATAACTTTTAGATTACTTATAATGCAATGCAAATGTTATGTAAATAGTTGTTGTTTTGTATTATCCAGGACACAATGACAAGAAAATAGTATGTGTTTAGTACAAAAAGTATTTTGATCAGCAGTTGGGTGATTGTGTAGATGTGGAACCTGTAATGTGCCAGCTGGGTTTGTGTCTGTGATGTGCTTTCTCCCACTGGAGAAATTGGGTTGTACAACACAATATCCAGAGAGTAGGAGAAAAACTCTTCCTATGCTACCCTTTAATTGCTAAGTTTTCATTTGATGGCAAGAGTAATTTTATTGCTTGGCACTAAATTATGGCTAATTGTGCCACTTAGTTTTGATTTGTGATCCTTGTAACTTCCTTATTTGTACGGCTCTGCACAGTAACAGTTTTCCGGAAATCTGAAGGACAATATACTAAAAATATTTCCAAGTAACATGCATTTTTATAAATTGATAGTAGTGATAAAGTAGACACTAATATACACTAATTTTATGAATGTAAGGATAAGATTATTATAACATACCTTGATTTAACTGTAATTTACCTAGAAGTAACCACATTTATCTATTTGCCAAGAAGATCTAAAAATGTATAGTTTAAAACTTACATTTTGAAATAGATATACTAATGTAAAAAAAAATCAATCTTATGTGTTATATAATCACCAGAAAAAGTGAGGTGACAGTACTTACCAGTATGTTCTTTCTCTTATCAATGATTGCACTAAAACTAAACTAATATAATCCCATTAACTTCTAAAAACTTGCTGATGGCTTCATCTCTCCAACTGAATGATTCTGCTTGAGTGAGCTGTAACTTGCTATAATAGTGCTGTTTGAATAGATAGGAAAATTCTCACCAAATACCATTTAGCAAGAGTCATCCACTCACCTGGCAGGAAATTTGCTTTCTGTATGGGTGAGTAAGGACAGATGTGGTACGTTTAAGCTACCGCAGATCATTTGCTGATTCATTTAATTTAATGTGACCGTCATGAAAAACTCGTAGATCATCAGCATTTAAAATGCACATTTTACAAGTATTCTCTCTGGGTTTGTTTTGAACTCTGTAGTACTTTCAACAGTTCATTTTATTATGTTTATGCAAAATTCAGATTTATTTAAGAACATTACTTCTCTACTAAGTGGCTCTATAGGTAATCTAAATCCTAATATTTCACCTCCACTTTGAGCATATATCATGTAACTGTTCAAAAAACCCTAGACTATTTTTGAGTTTCTAAAGGAAGATATATTTTCAGCAGTGCTTAAACCAAGATCCAGGAGTCTAACTTGCTAAATTGTCATTTGATATAAGAAATTTGTTAGCAGATATCAATACATTCTCTTTGTTGACTTTCCCTCCAGAAATTTCTGCATAGATTTTAAAAGCAGTAAAATTCTGTCTTCCTCATAATAGCTTTGTTTTTTAATAATTACTTCTTCTTTTGTCTTTCATACTATTATATCCTTGAGTAACAGAGTTAAAAAAGGGAAACATATGCAAATGTTCTAAGTGCCTATTCCAGGAATCTAAAACGAAGGCCAAACAGTAGGTATCAACACCATTTATCCTATATTGGATATTACTGTACTAATAAATTTAAGAAGAGGTAAAATGTTAAAAGGGCTATTGTGTTCACAAAGTAACTCTAAAACCAAACTCCAGAATGAAGTTGTATTGTTAATTAACTGCTTGTGGACTACAAATCAACTCATAGTAAATATTTACTGAACACCTATTATCTGCTGTGCACTGCCAAATTACAGTCATTGTTTCAAGAACTTCAGTATAGTGAACTGAGCCGCTGCACTAAGCTCTCTGGCCAGCTAGATAAATCTTCTACATTTCTGAATCAAGAGTAGGAGATAGGATGGGCATCCCGAAATTTAAGAGAGAAGCACACAGTGGATATGGAAAAAAAAAATAGAGTTGGATTCAGTGTGAGAACAGCATCCAAAGAAAAAGAGCTGGATGCATGTTAAATATTCAGCCTCGTTTCTTATCACATCATCTGACATAGGGAAGGGAGAACTTATCCACATAATGAAAAGAAGAGTTTCTCTTCCTTGTAACCAGAAGGAGAAAACTGGGCTTCTCTCAGTGAGCCAGGAGCCAATTTCCTTTATAAAAAAAGAAGTTTGGATTTTTGCTTGTTTGTTTATTTTTGCCTCTCTAAAAGCATAATAAATTAAACACAATAATGAAAATTGTACTTAAAACCCACACAGGCTTTGAATTGCATAGTGAAACCATGATTGAAGACCTTAAGGCATGTTATACTACATAAATGGTCAAAAAATGAAATCAAGTAGGTTTAAATAATAATATTCAATTGGAACTACACCATGTGGCAAATTTCACTCTCACATTGATTTTGACAGCTGAGTTATTCTTGGAGAGAAAAGGTCTGTCACTGCATGTGTTTGAAATCGACAAAGTATTCCTTTACCTATAGTATGCAGCCACAGAAAAACACACCATTCCATGTGGACAGATATTAATAGACATTACCTTGAAATAGTAAGGAAACACTTTCTACATATTAGGCCAATGTGTGTTGACACAAACATTGCCACTTTTTGAGAAGCAGTATCTCTCTCTGAAAATGGGTAATGGAAAACATGTTCTTAATACAATTAGAATGTTTGAACTTTAAAAGAATCAGTAATTATACCTTGCTCTGGCATAGAACTTTTACAGAGAGCATAGTGTGATCATGTTGGTTCATTTCTATGGTCTTATGGTGTATTATATGATTTCTGAAGAAAGATGAAGGTAATATCAAATAGCATATTTTTTATGTAAACCTCAAAGGTTTAAACATCATAGTAAAACACTTTAATACTTTTTAATGGCTCATTACTTATTTGATAGGCCACAAATTTACAAAAATCTTTTACTGAGTTAACTGTTATTTCAACTACAGCATGCATATGAGGGTAAGGAATTTAATATTTTTATGATTTCAGAATTTTACTACCCACTATGCAAAGCAGTTCCTTGTCCTTAAACACTGACCCATCAAAACTTCAATAATGTCCCTTGAAAACGTGTTTGTCTTAAAGAGGTATTTGTCTTTGAAAATGTATTTGCTTTCCAAAAGTAGGTTGTATTTGGATTTATCATGTCTTTTATGCCACATTGAAGACTAAAAATCAGCAAATACATTAGCTATCAGCTCCAAATAGGCAAGATGCCGTGCGCATAGAGGATATGCTTTAAATATTTACTGAATGAATAAATATTGTTGAAAAGCCCTTACTTAGACAAATAAAAATTAGGATGAAGTCTAGAAGCTTAAAACCACCCAGAAAGATGTTAAATATTATCTAGAGCATATTTGGAGATCTAGAATCAATAAAATGTAGTATAAATGTCAATTATTGAATTTAACAATTTTATGATGATAGAAAAACAAATGCAATCTACCGAAATAAGCACATGGCAAGAACTTAATGAACACGGATTGAATTGATCAGAAAATGATTAATGCTTATAAGTTATAATTAAAGTTATGATGGACATTTGGTGAATTGTCTTTCCTCAACTATGATAACTTATTCTAAGTGACTCAGGACTGTGATGGTGAGAAAAAAAACTATTTAAAAAGAAGCTGTGATCCAGTCCAACGTAGCACATTTTTAGGGTAGATGACCAAGTCTGTGTAAACCACGTCTCCCTCTTAGGCCTCTTATCTGTGTGTATTTCTGTCATTCTGATGGTGCAGAGTGGTCTGAATTATAGAATTTTTTAAAAGTGAAAACAATTAAATCACAAATAAAGAATAAAATATTTTTCCTTCATTTGTCCATTTGCCACTGCTTCTATACCTGAACATACTACAAAGCGTTTTCTGTGATTCATTAGCTATAATTAAGAATTATTTGAAGCATACACGCAAAGATACAGCTCTGTATAAAGGTACGCCATAACCTGCCACTCACACTTAATGGACGATAATATTTCAGCTGAACAGTGATCACAGAATATCCATTCAAGCAACAGAAAGAAATAATGTGACCATACCAAACCGACAAGTGGGAAATCTGGTAGGAGAAAGTCCCGATGAAGGTGAGGGGAGGCAAGCTCTACTCCTCTTTAAAAGCCACGTGTACAAACTGGGGCTCTGAATTGAATGTAATTTCCAGCTCTTCTTAAGAGGGGTCTTGTTTGTTATCTCCAGCCGTTCCTCTTATTGATAGCATTATTTTCTAATTTAAAATGAATTCTGATAAAAAGTAGCATGTGGAGATAGTTAAGTGTACCGACTGCACACAGAGTTTATGTGTGGTCCCAATAACTGCAAAGACACGGTTTTATGAAACGTGGCACCCCAAGGCCAAAAAGATAGTCAGTGGATAGAAATTAGAGTTTGATTCTAAGACTTTCGTAAGTTGCACTTTTAAAGAAAGTAAATGGCAAAATTCCAAAAGGACTCAGTGTAGAAAAGAATTGCTTTAATTGCATAAATACATTAGGGAGGGTATGAACAGCCCCCATGCATTGCACTATATGGTGTCTTATTTCACACTTTTTAAGGTTTACACAACAGTTAGGCAGTACCTGAATCACTTCCCATGGTGCCTGAATCACTGCCCATGTTGCTGTTATGTCCAAGACTTTCATCTAAGCAGCTGACACTTCCTTCTGCCAAACTTGTGTCTGATTCTGCAAAGGAAAACATTTTAAAATATTTTTAAAATATTTCTAAGAATAAACGTATTTTAGCTGCACACCTCTACAGCACACAGCACATACAGTTCAGTTCGAGTGGAGAAGCCATACCCAGACAATTACAAACAAAAGGTAAGAGTTTCTGGCAGGCTACAGTTTTTTTTTTGTTTTCTTTTTAAATCTACTATGGATGAGCAGCTGCCGGGTGGTGACTCAAATATGTATCACCTACTTGAAGGGCTGTACATCCAATAAGAGAACTAATGCAAACGTTTTTAAGGGTTTATGCTTTTTGTTATCTCTCTACATGTAAATTTTGCCCCCCAAAAACAATATCTACACTTGGTAATGGCTTTTAAACAAAAACTATTATATCAAAACCAATGAGCTATTTTCATGTGAAGTAGCAGTGAACTAATAAATTCTAAAAACCTGACTCTACTGATCAGTTGAAAAAAAATAATAGTTCAGTGATAAACATTCATTTAAAATATCAGAGAAATTCTCAAGAAGAACATCACTAATGCCTGGTATCATGGTCACATTAAGCTTATGTGAGGTTAGAAATCAATGTTTTTCTTTATTGTAACTGAATTGAATTAATTTAAATCAAAGAGTTACAGTTAGTATAAATGGCTAGTACATACCTTTCACTTCATCCTCGTTTTTATTTTCAGTCGCCAGTATCAGTTCTCTTTGAAAATCTCACCCCCAAAGGAAGAATTTCTTTAATACAACTTATTTCCAAAGACATGCAACCTCATCCTCAAGAATTAAAACTAGTGTTAAACCAGTCAAAACTGAGCACTGTGTGTTCTAGTGCTGGTTTCGAAACCAGGACTTGCGAGATTTGTTGTTGACATCACTCTCATCCTACGTTCCTCTTATTTAAAAAGTGCCTACTATCATTTACCTCACAGAATTTGATAACCATTAAGTAATATTAAGTATGAAAAGATCTGTGAAGTGGCTTAATTGCTGATGTTTGGGAAATACAAATCAAGTAATCAGTGTGACACTAGGGCAGATGCTCTACCTAATAATGTTTTCACTTAGTAGCATTTCCTAGTATTTACCCTTGTTAGCATCACTTCACCCTAAAGTTCCTCAGTGCAATAATAAGGTATATTGTTAACCTTTAGTTATTTATAACTGCTGCTGTCAGGCATTTAGGGAAAGGTGTGGAAATGAAGAACAGACACATCATACACCTAATAATAAAACTTCTCCAGAAAGAGATGCTGTACAGCTCAAAACTACAAGTATATTCTGTTCTTTTTTAAGCAGTTAATTTTTCAAGTCAGAGACGTATTACTTCTACTCTGTAAAAGTCACTCTTTTTAGGTGTATAACTTGATAAATTTGATAAAACTGTACACTGTGTAAATACTATTACAGTGAAGACATTTTTATCACTCCAAAACCTATCCCGAACCCCTCGTTAGTGTGTGCCCTGCTGGTGTCCCTGGGCACATGCTAAACGGGCTTATGTCTTTGTAGTACTGATCTTTCAGACTTGATTCATACAATATGTGATATTTATGTCTGTCTTCTTAATTTAGCATAAGACTGAAATTCTTCCATGTTGTATACCAGTAATTTCTTCTTTTTTATGGCAGACTAATATCCCATTGAGTATTTGTGACATCTACACCTCCTCTCTGCAGTTAGGCTAAGCCCCTTTAGCGTGGAGGTCCAATGTCAGCCGATGCTGATCAATTGTATAAGACTTCTTTCTTAAAAATTGAAAGAAAGCTGATAAGAAAGTTGTGGGGAAATTCTCAATTGACATGCATACTGTTTGAGTATATTAGCACAACATAAATACACTAATGTGAAAATACTGTGCTTATCAGTTGTCATAGATTAGCTCTCAAACTCGGATTTGAGGAATCCCTTATGATCACACAGGGAAACCTGTATATCTCACCGAGAGATTTTAAATGTGGCACTTTGCAATTCCCAGAGGTATGTCTTGTTAGAAGCTCAGAGGCGAGTGTGGGATAGAACTGTCAAGTTGCAGAGCGTTTTGGGCAGATGTACTGATGAGAAGAGAATATGATTTTGTAAGGAAAAGCCAAGGTGTAAAATGAGATGAGGAAAATGTCACTGCAAGGATAATTCCAGATCTGAAAATACAGGCCAAGATTTTTGAGGTAAAAAAGTAAATTTTGACATGCTTTCGTTTGCTGTTTTAAATGGAGAATGGAAGAGAATATCAAAATTAGTAAAAAAAAATTAATATTAAGTTCTCCATTAAATATAAAACAAAGGGAAATTATATTTTATTTTCATTTAGTTTTCTAACCACTACCAGTTAAATGAGAATCTTAAACCTACTCTTTGTTCACACAAATACTTTCTTCAAGCTCTTTGCCAGTATGCATTTTACAAGGGAGCTACTGATGCGGTCCACACAAGTAATTTATTAATAATAAAGAAAGGTGCTACTCAAAATAGGGTATTGTTAGATTCATTATCGGGGATGATTTTGATATCACAACCAAATCTGCAATGTGTCACAGCTGACAGTTCTCACAGATGTAATGCAAATTTTGTTTTAATACTCAATATCCTCTGTGTAGCGCTCGTTATCAGCCAACTGTACTAATTGAAATCAAGATTCAGAGAGGTTAAAGGATTAATGCACACCACACAGCTATCGATCAGACTTCTCACTTTCTGAATCCTCATCCAGGGTTCCAGAGGATTTTTATCCAATGTTAAGCACAGGTGAAAAATAGTGTGAATCTCTGTAAACAAGCACACAATTTTGTGTCTATGGTGTTGGGTGAAATGAAAGTTACCTTACAAAAAAAAGAAGCAACAGAGATTTTCATTGTAATGTCAAATTTTCCATCAAAATTAAAACAAAGTTTATCTTTCCAAGAAAAATAGAACATAGCGAGATTATTATACTTTGCTAACATTTCTGAATCAATGATAGATTGTCACTAACTTTGCATTTCAGTGTCCACACTTATTTTGGACACAAGTAAAAAAAGGAACACTTCTGCCTTAATTGCACAAAATTAATTGCAATATTTCTGCTAGAGATTACTATAAAAATAAAAGTGATACATACAGCTCTGTTTCTTTGTCACTTTAAGAGGATACAAATCTCTAGCTTCTTCACACAAAAATAATTTAGTTTCCTAGGCAGCAAAATCTTATGCATTTTGATTTTTTCCTTTCTTAGAAATATTAAATACTAAAGGAAATAAATTTTAAAACAAAAGAAAACATATTGTATCTCTCAAAATGGTGAAAATACCTTCTTGAAAGATTTCCCTCTTGCATTCACTTAAAGAATTTATCACACACACACACACACACACACACACACACACACACACACACTTCAAGAAGCAAGATCAGCCAAGTGTTTTTGTGATGCAAAAAACAACCCAATATATGTATGTACCAAATACTTCCTGCAATTGATTTATTTAGGGTTATCTTGTTCTTTGTACCTTTCAAGGTTTATCAATCTAGACTTAGGTTCTAATGTGGTAAGTCCTGGGTATATGATTTCAAAGTAGATTGTACAAAACAGAGTCAACTGGAGCAGGGTATTGCCATAAAAAATAATGGGATCGGATGTGTCAACCGCAACTGCTATCAAGTGATCTGACCTTGTTTAAAAACATACGGCAGCAGCTTTTACTTTTTATTTATTATAAGATCGATTCTGTTCAATCAAGGAAAAGAATCTTGGAGAGAAATAAGTCTTAAATTTTCCTGAAGTTGTGGCTTAACAGAGTTGAGTATAGTAGTTAAGAGTGGTCATAGATTTAGTTAGCTTTGGTAAAGGTGTTATTTCCTCTAGGAGAAATATCGAAGCTATCTATGAATATACTAACAGTAATTTCAGTTAAAAGTAGTTATTCCTAGCAAATTCTACTGGAGTGAAAGAAAATTCTACTAGTTCAGTTAACAGATAGAATTTTCTCTAAGGATTTTGTAAACAATAAAAAACAGAACAGTTTTGCTTACAATGAGAGTATATGTCTAAGACCAATCCACGGGTCACGGAAAAACTGCCTGTTTGGAATAACGTCTTTAATATTTTGCTAATAGGGCAGAAATATTAACTAAAATCCAGGAAACTTCATATTATCATACCCCAGATCTTTGATACTTTAAAATATCTTTAAATCATTTTGAAACCAAAGATATTGAAGTTTAAAAAAATTCAAAAGAAAAAAACCAAAACCTCTTGAAGGCCCATTTCGGGTCTATTTTAATGTAAAGTCTGCCCTCTGGTGGAAAATGCTGGTTGAACACATAATGAACAAATCACACTGTGTTTATTTAGAACTAAGCTTTGCTGGGTAACTGGTCTTTACTTCCCTATTCAGATACTGTTACTCCTAGTTTTAGTCTGGTCGCACCTTCCATGCGGTGGACCCGCCTTCCTTTTTGCGGCTCGCCTCAGTGGAGCCCAGGCAGCCTCTTCTGAAGACGGGTCTCCCGCCCCAGCAGGAAACAATGAGAAGGCCTCTGTGCCCTCCGGGAAAGGCCCCAGTTGCTTTGTTCCCTCAGAGCGCGTACGGGCTCTCTCAGCCATCTAATCTGACTCTTCACAGTAACTGCATGTTGTTCTGGATCTGACCTTTCCGTGAGCTTCGCAGGGTCCCCCTCCCCCCCGTGTCATAGCCTTCTCTGCCTGGAACACACGCGTGCACATGGCCACACACATAGACACTGCAAAGGCTTGTGTGCTCACTTTCATACTACTACTAATACTGATTTCCTTTACTTTTAAAACAATTTCATCTCGTCTCAAAGGAAATAACTCTCTTTTATTTTCAGCTCTCTATATATGGAGCTACACACACACACACACACACACGCACGCACATACACACATGCACGCGCACGCTCGCGTTTTGGTCTGTCAGATTTTTCTCTCTATGCCAGGGAACATGTGTTCCTGCAGAATGGAGAGAAGCCACCTCCACCCACCTTGCATATTCTCTCCTGGATCCAAGCTTCTAGGAAATGAGTTCCCCAAAGAGAAAAATCTCTCTTAGAGCCACAGGCCCACATGGCTATCCATGGAGCTCCTCTGCTCCTGTTTATAGAATTTCTACTGCTGAAATGTTGCAACCAGAATTAAATTTGAATTGTGCATAATGATATTGGCTTAAATTTTTACCATTTATCCTTGTGAGCCTCTTGACTGCGGTCCTAATACAGAAAGAAAGGTATTAAAATGTATAATTTTGAGATTAAGCACACCCACTGGAATGACTCACTCAGTCGCTGCCCATCCGTGGTGCAGGCAGCATGTCTTAGGGTGGACTCAGTCCTGACTGATCACCCAGATGCCTACATAGGGAGTGAGTCTTGTACTTGACAAGGTTTGAGAACGGCAAGGTAGATAAAGATGATTTGGAAACCTCTTTTAATTGCAGAAAGGTGTAGGAGTTAAGCAGACTTAAGCATACAGGAAGAAAGTGAAAGGAGAGATATCTGAAAAGGCCTCCAGGTAATGTTCAACAATCAGCTCTTTTCAGGTGAAAGGGGCATGATGGAAAAGTGTTTATCAACTTCCAGGGTAAAATGTCTCCACCACGGCCAATTTCAAGGGGTCGGCATAATGGCACTAAGTCGGGGGGGGGGAATTCTTTTCCCACATCCATCATCAGACGTGATCACACATGCACTGCACTGCTACTTCGTAATTATCCAATAGCGAAACATTAACGTTGTTAGGATTTTCCCCCTAAGAAGCAACTGTAAAACTTACAGACAGAGAAGCCCAGGAGCTGATGTTATGGGCCTTGTCTCCTGCCACTCTCCCTCCTTCTCATCAAACTGTCCTCCCCGCACGTGCTATGTCTTCCTGAACGTATCTTGAGCTTTTATACTATGGCTCTCAATTATTCAAGCCACCTGAAATGTTGCCTACCAGCTCCATGTACAAATCCAGCACAGGACCTTGAAGGCTCAGACAAAATGTTCTATATTCCTCCTCTGTTATCCTTTCCCATATGTAACGGCTTGTGTCTCAGCCTCACGCAGTCATAGGCAGGGCTTCTTCAAAGGTGGCTGGATCTAGAGTGTATGACACTGGGATTGATTCATGGTACAGTGCCAGGCTCGAGGGCATCAGGACTAAGGGTGGACGTGCTACCTGCCCTAAATAGCCTGGATGAAATATAAGGGATAGAAAGAGCTGTGGTTGTCTCTTGCTTTTTTTGCTACTTTCTGTCTGGCATGAACTCTCTTTTCTATGATGCTTATCTGCCATGCCACCCTAGCTTGGAGCCAGACAATTATGACTGAAACTTCTACAAACTGTGAACTAAATAAACCTTTCCTCCTTTAACTTTGGCTGTCAAGTATTTTGTCTCAGCAATCAGAAAAGTAACTAAGACAGAATTTGGTACCAGAGAAGTGAGGTTGCTGCCGTGACTCTTCCCCGATCATGAGCTTCAGGAGCCTTTGGGACTGGATTGTGGGAAGAGTTTGGAAAGGTTTGGAAATGCTGGCTGAAAAAGTACAGCTGGAACTCCTTAGTCTGTACTTGTTGGGAGATTCTGGTCAGAACTCAAAACCCAGATGGCTGATAGAAATCTTGCTGGTAAAGACCAAGCTCAGGAGGTTTCTGTTTGGAAGGACAGAGCTGGTTGCTAGACCCCAAACAATGTGTGTTATGTCTTGACAGAAAGTTTGTCTGCATTTAGCTTGTGTCTAGAAACTTTGATTGAGGCTGAGATTAAGGTCAGTAGATTAATTAATCTTGCAGAAAAAAATTTCAAGGCAGTCTAATGTTGAGGCAGTGGCATGGCTACTATTCGGGGCTTTTAGCCAGATTTATGTTGAGAATCAAGAGCAAAGGGCCCAGCAGAATGATTTAAACTGTTTGAATTAGGTGAGAAAGGAAGCTCCAGCAAAGTTGCAGCCTACAAAGATGGAACAGAGGAAAAACTTGTCATTAAAAAGATTAACAAGAAAAAGCCAAGGATTTCAGAAGAAGACTACAGAAATGATGGCTTCAGGACATCACAAGAAGCTGAATGACTCCAGCTGCTGTGGACTCAGAGTTGTGAGGGAAAAGAGTTTGCTCTGAGGAGCGAGCCCCGGTGCATCATGTTCCAGATGGGTGTTGGCCTAAGAAAGTTGCTCCTTTGAATTTCCTCCATAGGCATTCAGTCCCTACAGCTAAGAGAAGGAACCTTGCTACTGCTCCAGCTGGTGGCAGACCTTGGCCTCATCCGTGTGGTGCTGGCTTTTACATGCATGTAGAATGCAAAAGTTGTGGGGTTAGGAAGTTTTCCATACAGATTTCAGAAGCAATCCTGGGAGAGCAGGCAGTGTACCCATGAGAGGACAGTGCCTGTACCTGAGAAGGTGAAGCCAAAGATGCAGTGGAGACCCAAGAAACTTGGAGAAGCCAGGAATGTGGATCATCTGAGGAAGACTGCAAGGAGAGAGCACAGCTTGCCCAAAAGAAAAGCCGTGGGAGCTACCACCACTGGAAGAAAAAGCAGAGCCATCCAAGCCCTTGGGAGTTCACATCTTGCCATAGATTGTATCAGATGCTGCACATGGAACTACAGGACTAACTGTTTGCCCTGCTGGATTTTGGACTGAGTTTCTTCCCATTCCCTTGTATCTCTCTATTTGTATCCTTTGGAATGATAATGTTTATGTTGTGCCATTGAATGTTGTGTTTCACTTTTCGTTTGTACAGGAGTTCGAAGCTAACAGTTTACCTTAACTCTCAGAAGAGAATGTGGACTTGGACTATTCAGCAATGCTGAAATTGTTAGGACTTTGGAAAAGTCTTAGAGATGGACTAAATACCTTTTGCATAAAGGAATATACATGAGTCTTTAGGGGAGCAGGGGCAAAATGTTATGGCTATGTCTAGATGTTCCCCCAAAGCCTCATACACTCACAGCTGGGGCTTTTTCAGAGGTGGCTGGGTCTAGATTCAAGGCACAATGAGAGGCCCAAGGGCACTAGGATTAAAAGCATGAGTGCTACCCATCCCCAAAAAGGACAGAAAAGCTGTGGTTGCCCCTTGCTTGTTTTTGCTACTTTCTCACTGCCATAAACTGTTTCTCCCCTGATACTTTGTCTGTCCCACCACCCTACCTTGCAGCCAGCTGATTATGGACTGAAACCTCTCCCAACTGTGAGCTAAATAAGCCCTTAACTTTGGGCTGTCGGGTAGTTTGTCTCAGCAAAGGGGGAAGTAACTAAAATGCCACACGAGTCTTCTTTCTTGTGGAATTTCCTCTCAATACTGTTCCAAAGCCCGAACAATCCTCTTCTGTCTTTCCGCTACTCTGGCTCCACACCCCCAAACTGAAAAGGTAAGGTTCAGTGGTCAAGTTAAAATTCAAGTCTTCACTTGTGATAAACCTTTGCTATAAAGATCTTTAAATTTGTAGCCATAAATTGGTGCTGTGAAAATTAGTCTAGCCAGCTGGAGATACAGCTCAGTGGCACAAGTGCCTGCTGGGCAAGCACAAGGTCCTGAGTTTGATTCCCAGTGTGTGTGTGTGTGTGTGTGTGTGTGTGTGTGTATCCATGGCCAATATTAACTACATACTAGGAAGAATTCTTTCCGATAAAGTATCTATACCTTTATAACTAAGATCTGAATGGTAATCCTTTTTAGAACAATTATGTAAGTGTGAGTTATATAAATGACCCAGGTAGCTTATGGTAGGTTTCAAATAAAACACAAACCTACAGAATCCTGTAACAAGCACCAGCACTGGAAGCATCATTAGCATCCCTCCAAGCTCAAATCACGGTGTGCCTCTGAACTGCCTCAGTAGTATTTTTGGTTCTCAATAATTAGTGATAGCTACATCTTTAAAAATGTAGAACTAAAGAAGTCTCAGCGATTCTAAGGCAGTGTTATTATAAACTATGCAGGATACCGTTATCTCCTTCACTTAGGTCTCAAATGCTATGGTATTTTACTTCTAGAGATTCTGAAAATCTTTAGGTTTTTACAGGTTTCTGCTGTATCACATTATTCTGGTCCTCAAGTGCAAGGATAAATTGTGTGGCACTTTTACAGAAATTAGTATAGACCAAATCTAAGATTGGACTTTGGTCTATAAAAAGGCAAAACAAAACAACAACAACAAGAAAAGTGCTACACCAGATTGGGCTAGGGAGAAGAAGGCTGTTTTATAAAGGTCAATTTTTAAACCCCTCCTACAGAACATGATCTATGCAAAATATATCCACAATATATTCCACAGCATAATGTCACCGGATAAACCTAAGGAGCTGAACATATGGGGGAACATGAAAGAGAAGGTATTAAAGTCTGAAAACAAGCAGGTTGCTGAGCTCATTAGCTGGGGTGGAATTTTAAAATTTTCACGTGAACGAATATATAAATCAAAATATACACATGCATCCAGAGTCATGCGCACTATGTATTCACCCATGGCATATTCTGCAGTTAGATGAGAATTTTCCACACTGCAGCAGTGAAATTTTGTTCTCTTTCTAAGTGTAATGTTGCCCTCTGCTGGTCAATGTGAGGTATTTGCATTTCTAAATTCATAGGAAAATCAACAGCGAGAAAAAGTTTCAGGGATTTTCTGTTTAACTGAGAATAATAGTAAATTTAAGATATCAATGGATAAAGCAACAACTACTGTTGAGACCATATCACCTTGTCTATAGATTAGTTGTGATTGTACTATTTTCTATGATAATGGGTATCTGTTTGTCAATATGTTTTTGTACTTTTATGTTTCTAAAATAAAAAAAAATAGTAAATTTATTCAAAATTTTACTTATTTCTAAATATCATTTATTTTATTTTATTATGAGGCATTAACTCATAGAAAAGTATGATAAGGTCCGTTTAAAATAGCTACTTCCTTGTTCTGATAAAATAGCAGATAATTAAACTGAACCACTTTGCTGTAAATTTATAAAATTAAAGTTACCAATAAACTTTACTTGCTTTAATTAATGTATTTGAATAGAAGAAATTAAATGTGTGATTTGTGTCTCTCTGGTGTTTTCTGGAGAAATATGGTCTGAAGCAACACCAAAGCTTTGTAATATTTTTGTTATATGACCAGTCACTTCCAAAAGTGGAAATATTACATCTAGAATTAAAATCATCAGGGCCGGGGATGTAGCTCAACAGCATAAGTGCCTGCCTGGCAAGTGCAAGGTCCTGAGTTCGATTCCTGATACAAAAAAAATCATCTTAACGTTTGAGAAGTGACCAAATGCTGTTTAGAAATGACTATGTTAACTTGGAAAAGGATAATTAAAAAAATTTTTGCTACATCTTAATTATTATCCATCTTTTACTATGGAGCAATTGATTGCCAATAGTGAGAAGAAAGGAGGGATAACTGCCAGCCCCGAGTGTCGAGACAGAATGAAACTTCTCTCCAAAATTATCTGTGAGAGAATTGTGATACTACCGATGCGTGAAAGGCAGATGTGATTAAAGTTGGTTTCAGAATGAATTGCTGGTACTCATGGTAGTGGTTAGATGTATCATGAAGTAAGATGGGCTAAAAAGCAACATAGGAGGACCCTGGGTGGAAGATATAAATGGTTAACAATATTTAGATGCACTAATACAACTATGCACTGAAAAGAATCGCAACATTGTTTCATAAATGAAATGTCTTAATTTTGGTAATTGTCAATTTTTTTCTTTCTGCCCATGAAAAATTCCTATTTACAAAATGCATGTAGCTTAATGACAAGTTTCTTTCACTGCTATTTTGGCAACTATTTGAAATATTAACCCAATATGTTGGAATTCAACATAAAGGTACATCGCCATTATCAGGAAAACATGTAACAAATTATGCAAATACATACTAGGAACCATGGAATACTTTCCCCTGAATTTTAACTGCTCATTCTGAGAATGCCTTTGTAGGCAATTTCTTCTATATTAAATTTTGCTACAAAAAGTTCAATCAAAAGCACTTCAATAACTTCTCTGGGCTAATGATACTTTGGAAGTTATTTATATCAATAATTCTTAGTTCTTAAAATGAAGAAAATCAACAGGTAACTTGACATGATCCATAGCATTTACCAGCAGCACTGCCTATAGCAAAGCTTTAAAACAAAGGCAATACATATGTGTAAGTAAGTTACCCTTGGTACTGCTGCAGAAAGTGCCTGCATGGACTGCACCAACCGGCTTACAAATATTAAGAGGAAGCCCAGACGTCACAAGGATGTTACATACCAGAAGATGATTGTGAATTGGATGAGACCTGCTTTTCACCATCTAACTGAACACTTGAGTGTTTTCAGGGTATTCCACACTTCAATATTCTGTATTTTTCTTTCATATCACTTACTGTGAGTAGAGCAAAATGTGATTTCTGTTCGGGTGACATTCCAAAAATTTTCTATCTGCTAAGGTCATTATTAAGATCTAAAATTTCTCATAAGAATCACTTAGAATTAAAAAAGAAAAGAAGCCTTTTACTGAAAAGTTAAAAAGGACAAAGGTATTTAAAATGCTTGCCTTTAATTTCGTTCATTTTGGAAGTCAGACTAGATAAAGTGCAAGCTGACAGGTTACACGTGGTAAGTTTTGATGAAAAGCCCTCATTTAAGGTGTGTGATTAACTTTTAGCTTCATTTTGGTTTTCGATCCTTTTTACTGTGGATTTATAAAACTTCCTATAGAGAGGTCGGGGAGCGTTTATTAAAACATAAAAACTGCACTCCACCCTGAGATAGCAGATTTTGGCATCTCCATAGAATATCGATATCTGAAGGTGTTGAAATGGGGGGAAAAAGCTCTGCTAGAATTCAGGTTTCAAAGCTTTGTTATTTTATACATTGCAACCTGCTCTTCCAGTGTGAGCCATAGCCAATTGCTGCAGCAGCACGTGAAAGCTGAAGGAGGTGGAATGTCAGGCCCTACTCCGCAGTCACTGAATCAGCATCTGAATTTCAATAAACCTCCTCCTCTGCATGCTTTAGCAGCACTGCATTAAAAAATAAAGCCAACACACTGTACAACTGAAAGCAATAAATCAATATACTATAATCTTAAAAAGCTAGCAAACCCTAAAAAATGCTGATACTATTTATACAAAAGACTGATACCTGATATATTTCAGTAGTTTATATAAATCAGCAAAAACAGCATAAATATCCTAATAGGAAAATGAATACAGAATCAACAACAATGCAAAGAAAAGGAACTTACAAAAATATTTTAGTAGACAATAAAATATCATTTGTATAGCAACCAAATTGGCAAAAGATTACCAACTTTTGTAGAAGAAATTCATGGCAATAAGGCACTCGCCTATACTGTGAGAGACTATGTACAGATTCAATGTACAGTGCAATTTGACTTTCTCAAGTGTGTTGAAATAATGTCATTTGAAACAGAAATTCCAATTATGTATGTTTTTAGAAAGTAAGCTCTGACACTAGTACAGAAGGATACCAACGCATTATTTATGATATTGTAATTTAGAAAAGGACTAACTTTTCAACACTTGCTTAATTAATTATACTGCATCCAAAGGATGCGACTACCAGGGGTCCCTAAAAACCATCCTGTGGAGGAGCACATGTTGAGCACAGGCAACACGCCATTACACACGTGCAAATACCGAGAAGACACGCATGAGCAATACAGCTATTCTATGAGAAGATGAGCTATGTCTTGTGTCTTTCTGTGCATCCCAAGTTTTCTGCAGTGCAGTTGTGTCATTTTGTAAGAAGAAATACTAGACTGCAGTGGCAAATGAGAGTCAGTGTACAGCACTTCCCAAGATCCTGTTGTTAAAATTTCAAGAATGCTGTAAGCCAATTCTGAGGCACTGCCTTTTTAAAAATTATGTAAGATTATAATTAGATAAAATTTTAAATAGGAGAAAACACGTACACTTACCACTTTCTGATCATTTTACTAGACTTCACCATCATGGGTGAGCTTCGTGTGACTTCCCTGTACACGTACAGTGCAGAGGCTACGCAGTGGTATAGTGCTATTGCACAGCGCTTCCCAGCCTGGCAACCAGGGCCCTCAGGCTGAGCAGACTGAAATGTTTACACCACACTTTTGGCAAATAACATTAGAAATCAAGGCTCTTTTCTTTGCCCCAGAGACCTGTTTGTTACATCCACGCACCCCCAACTTTAATTATTTGTTGTGGAAATATAAGGTGGGCATTTGGAAGAAAGGAAAGAGGTGGAACCTCCTACCATGAGGGTATGAAAGAAGAAAATGATTATTTTACCCCTTCCTGGGTTGTTTCAGTATCAAAATAAGGGATGTTGGCATTTGGTCCTCGTAACAACTAGTTACTGAAATTCAAGCCAGTCCTACTTTAGTATCTGTGCGCCTTGCTTTCTAAACGGGTGAACATCTCTGGGATCTCTGTCTGTAAAAGCAGAGAAATGTAAGTGTCCTAATTATTTTGAGGAGCTTTGGGTGAATTAAACTGACTAATGTATTTATTTTGAGAACTAGGCCAGGGATATAACTCAGGGGCACAAGCACTTGCCTGTCAAGTGCGAGGTCGTGAGTTAGATTCCCGGTACAAAAAGACAAAAAGTATTTTGGGAACCATGAAATATAGCACATGATTATGAGGGTAATCACATCAGAAAGATCACAGATTTCTTAGCAAAACTGGAAACAAATATGTTCATATTTATAGCACATTACTGTTGTATTCATTTAAAATGGGTAGGCCATAAAGAAATTATTTAATTTACTCTCCTAAAAATAATATTTTAATAAAAATTCTCACAAACTCCAGGGCCCACATTCCACTCCTCCATGTTTAATAGATACTGATGTCACTAACACCCCGACTGATTTTTCTGGAACAACAATTCTGGAGGTTTATGTAAAGCATCTAATTGTGTCAAATACCTGAAACTACAGAGGAATCTGCAAACGACGACTCTGACAAATTACTGTCCACGCCCCAGTCCTCTTTCTCTAGATTTGGCTGATCGGTGGCTGGAAGAAGTGACTCATTAATGTCAGGGCCATCTTCATGAGGCAAATTCTCAATCTCTGTGAATAAAATATTAGAGTGTAAATGACGGAGAAACTGATTTGTATACTGTACAGTACATATACATGTGAGTGTCATTAAAAAAGAAATAAGAGAGGCTGAGATATCGCTTGGTGGCACAAGCACCTGTCTGGCAAGCACAAGGTCCTGAGTTCGATTCCCAGTACCCAAAACAAAAAAAGGTCAATTAGAAAAAATCACACAGCTACCAACTGGAGATCATCTGTACTTTAATACTTTTGAAATCTGAACGGAATATGAACTGAATTGTAATGCAAAATTGTATATAATATAAACAGCTATTATTGTTAGTTTTGAAAATAAGACTGAATCCTCCGACAGAGATTTGCTGTAATATGCTTTAAAACTGTGACATTTTGAAAGGTTTAGAACGAGTGTTTTGTTATGACACAATGTTTTTACTTTTAATGTGAACACAGTGAGTAATTTTTTGTAATGATAAAAAGGCAATATAACGACTACTGCGCCAATCACTAGGAACTTGAGACAATTCCCCTTCTAACCATTTTCCATGACAGTGAGTCACTGACTCGGGGATTCCAAGTGATTGAAGGCTGCGATAATGAAAATGTAAAGGCGGCAGTTTTTCTTCAGCTTGTGCTCTCTCCGTCTTCTCGCTCGGCATGTCCCAGACGACGATGTACATCTCCTTTCATGTTAGACGCCGGGCATATTTTCGGGATTCTTGGAGCATGTTTTCTTACTATGCAAAGTCGCCTATCTTTCCTCTTTCTCCTTCTTCTGGCACACCTGCCTGCCTGTCAGCCCTCAGCCAATGTATACTGAGTGTCTCGGGAAGAGCCTCTGCGGAAGGCTGGGAAAAACAATTTCTGTTCCTTCTGTCAGAGAGGAATGCATCAGGGAAGTCAGATGCGTTAAAGAAAGAAAAGAAGTTTTTTGTATTAGTAGGAGTTGAACCCAGGGTCTCTTTTATATTTTGTTTATGTATCTATGTATTTATGTATGTATGTATATATGTATGTATTTATATTGAGAGAAGGTCTTGCTAAGGTGTCCAGTCTGGGATCAAACTCGGGATGCTTTTGCCTCAGGCTCCCAAAGTGTGAGGATTAGAGGTGTGGCCTACACATCTAAGAACATTCCTTAAAGTATGATTTCAAATTAGCCCTCCCTCCTTAAAATATAAGGGGGAAATGTGTCCAGCTTTGCATGGAGAAATTGCTGGAAAAAATGGCTGTGACTTCAGATAAAATGCCAGCTTGACAATGTCTAAAACTAGCCAGTATGTTTGGGCTTTGTAATTACGGTAGCCAATACATTCTGGGCTTATCATTAAGCACTTTATGCATATCAAGTCACTTAATGTGCAAAATAAATCTAGGGGTTAAGTGATACTATAATCCTCACTTTACCCATGAGCGAAGTGAGGTTGTATGCTTGGCCAAAGGTCTCAAATCCAGGGGCAGAGCTAGGAGAGAACGGGCCGAAGGAGCCAGGGCCCTAGGGTCTGTCTGTGCTGCCACACTGACGCACCACCGACCAGTTATTTAAATGAGAGATTTACTGCTCAGGGCTCTCTTTCTGGAATGTTCTCAGCTACCTTCACAGTGTCCTTACATGAGCAAGAGAAAAATGCTTCTCTTCTTCCTCCTCTTGTAAAACCACAATTACCCTGACAGAGCGCCTCACTTTTATGACCGCCTAACTTTAATTACCCCTAACACTCTACCTCCAGATACAGTTTTATTGTGTTTTAGGGCTCCAATCTATGACTTTGGGGACCCCACAGCTTCTTCCATAACATATCCTCACTGCATGTAAAATATATTCATCTGTCTCAAAAGCCTCAGATTGCTTCACTTATTCTAGAATCAAAATGTAAAGTCTAAATCCAAACTCTATCTAAATAGTATCTAAATTAGATCTGTATGAATTAGCCTCAGGTAAATTCACTTCCAGCTCCAGATTCATGAAACCATTGAAATTAGGTGATTCCAAAATGTAAATGTGGTGCAGACTAATATCCACACTCCATTCCCTCAAAAAAGTGTTTTACATGCACACACACACACACACACACACACACACATGAAAAGAAGAGATTTATCTAAAAGAAGTGTAAAACCTAGCAAGAAAAATTCCACCAGATTTTAAAACTCAACAGTAATTCTCTTTGAACCCTTCCCTGCCAATAAAAGAGCAACCAAAGAAACAAAAACAGCCCTGGGCGTGGTGGAACACCCTGTAATCCCAGAATTTGAGAGGCCAAAGTAGGATTCCTGCAGCAAGTCAGAGATGGCCCGCGCTACAGAGTGAGTTCAAGGCCAGCCTGAACTACACAGTGAGACCTTATCTCAAAAAGAGCAAACCAATCCAGGAATGGTGGCACATGCCTCTAATGGTATAATGCCAGCACTCCCAAGGCTGAGGCAGGAGGATCACTGTAAATTTGAGGCCAGCCTGGGCTACATAGTGAGTACCAGGCCAGCCTGCACTATAAAATGAGACCCTCACAAAACAAAGCAAAACAAAACACATATAGACCAAAAATTAATATCAAACCAAATGAAAAGAAAAAACAAACAAGCAAAAAATCCAAACAAACAAAGCATAATTCTCTGGTCTGATACTCTGCCCTCTGAGCCCGCTAGGGTGGTAGAACCACGCCAGGCCCCTTTTGCTGAGAATGGTGCCCTCAGAACAGTCTGCGAGGCATTTCCACCTGTGAGGCACCTCATCCAACCCAAATATGCAGCTGCACCCTTTGAAACCAAGGGGAAGAAAAGCTCTGCCTCCCTGGCTGGGGTGTCTGGCAACACCGACAAACTCTGAATTGCTTTGGGGTTACTCTGTCCTTTCCTTGAGGAATAGCACCTATTCACAGCCAAATAGCTTCACCGGAAGTGTGACAGCTTCTCCTCATTCCATTCCGTTTTCTCTGTTACCTGTAAGCGAACTGACAGTGTCTCCGCTGGCACAGTGATTTCTTTATTCTTGGCTTCTGCTGAAATGAGGATGCATGTGAGTCACACCCCAAATCTCTTTATCAAATACCGTATTTGTCCAGTCACACAGTAGAGTTCCTTTCAGAACATACACTCTTAATTCCCTGTAATATGCACAGGCTGAGAAAGTCTCAAATCTTCCAATTCCAGTTCTTTCTGAGTTAACAATTGCTTCTTTAGCTCACATTCTCTTAGGAATTTTACTGTAAGCAGCGGAGAGAAAAACACTCCTTAAACAATTTGTTTCAAAATCTTCCCTGCTAGGTACGGTATCCAATTTCATCACTCATGAGATCTACTTTTCCCAAAATATTAGAACATTCTTTCATCAAGTTCTTTTCCATGTTATAAGGATCACTTTTCCTCCAGTTTTCAATAAAATTCTTCATTTCCTCCTAAGAACTAACCAGAATCACCCTTAATATCTATATTGCTAACATTCACCTCAGTGTCTTCCTCTTTTGACCTATTACCGGTTCTAAAGTCACTGTCACGTGCCTATATGTATATGTTTTCTAAAGCAAGACCATGATATTTGGTACCAAAATACATATTAGTTAGCTCGGGTGATGAGAACAAAAATTGCAGAGACTGCACGCCATAGGCAACACATTTCCCACAGGTTTGGAGATGGGTTATCCAAGCTCAAGGTGACAGCAGACCTAGAGATGTCTCTTTTCCTGAGCTGCAGATGGCTGCCTTCTCACCGTGTTACCTCATGAGAGGGAAACTGAGATCTCCGTGCTCTTGTTCTTGTAAGGCCATGGTTCTACTGTATAAAGGCCTCACCGTCGTGAGCTCATTTACCCTTAATCACTTCTCCAGATATAGCCACACTGAGGATTTAGGTTTCAACTTGTACATTAAAAGAGGGCACAGCTTAGCACCTCAGAGCTCATCTTTCAGTGCTTGATCTTCTCACGAGAGCAGCCGCAGATACACTTGTTCCTGCCATCAAAGCCTGACAGAAGCACACTCATCATTTATAACCCTGACCGTCCTGGTTGGGTTTTCAGAGGAAAAGGAAACTCATGTAGAATGAGTTGGTGGAGAGTGAGTCTGAATACAGGTAGCGGTGGCAGAGGAGGCCACAGGGTTTGGCATTTTCTATTCAGTCTCCCAAAGGAGCTTAGAGACTCGTGTCTGCAGCAAACACTGTCTGCATAACAGGCCGGACAGCTGAGTCCGCATCTATGACCAGCTACGTGAGTTGAAAGGGGAGAAAACTCCAGCTGCAAGAAGACACCACTGTGGACCCAGGGAGAGGGCAAAAAGAAGATGGGTAACTGGGGCCTTTTTTTTTGGATTTACTAGATATACTCCACCTAGACTGCTTTTGTTTAAAAAACTAGAATTTGGGCAGGCACAGTGGTGCCTGCCTGTAATCACAGCACTTGGGAGACTGAGGCAGGAGGGTCATTGAGAGTTTAAGACCAGCCTGGGCTACCAAGTGATCTCAGGACGAGCCTGACCTGCAGAGGGAGACCATGTCTCAAAAAGATTAAAAAAAAAAACAAAACCTAAAAAACTGGAATTTCAATCATGACACAACATCTACAAGGTACCTAATAAAGTGGAACTGAAAAATATCTTCACAGACTAGGTCCATAGGTAGGCGTACAGCTGAGTGATAGAGTGCTGGCCTAGCTTGCCTAAGGCTCCACGTTTGATCCTTAGTAGCACCGGAAAGAAAAAAGAAATCTTAGAAAGGAATAATCTCACATATGCTTCTGTATCAGAAGGATGTGGAAGACACCTTGAAGGAGATCTTCTCTTCTACATTCTTTTCTAAAAAATGAAGCATAAAATGAGTAGATGCCCTCTAACGGTCTTTGTGATATAAACACTGTCCTGTACACAGTGAGAACAAAATTACCTAGGAAACAAAACAAAATCTAGACTATTGCCATTTTCCATTGAAGTTCAAGTTCTACAATGACTGTCGGTAGATGGTAACCATCTCATGGGGGCGTGGAAGGGCATGTAATAGGAGATGGGGTGGTCTAGACTAGGGTCCAGTTTCATTTCTGAGCTTGTAAGATCGATTTGGTCCCACACTTCTGACAAGGGCCCTCAGACTTAGCTGACTGGCAATAGACTTAGGCTATGGGAAAGTGGCGGGAAATCATAGATACACGGGAGGAAAAGTTATCGAGATGGTGCAAATACGTGGCAGCATGGAGGCCACTCTGGAGAGCCAAAGCAAAACAAGTGTGTACAGTGTGGAATGTGCAGTGAGTTTCACACCATTGCACTTTGTGGGATACACGGAAACAGTGAGAGAAACCCTGGACCTTGATGACAGAAAGATTGTGGAATTTCTATCTGACTTTTAAAAGCTAGATGGAGCACCTTTAACTAGGTTCTCCAAATTCTAGAATAATTCCAGACAGAAAAGAGAGCTGTGTGGTCTTTTGAGTACCTTACTTTTTGTTGACCTCCAGCATGGCAGGGAGCCGTATTTGTGAGGGGTAAAGAACAGTGACCTCACCTGGCCATTGGATTACACTGCACTGCTCCCGTCTGTTTGCATATAGACCCATTACAGAGTTCTTAGCATTTTTATACCTCACATTAAAATATTTGACTACCTCTTTGTCCCCTCGTCCTCCCCTTTTGTCTTCTGTCCTCCTCTCTGAGTCTGCTTCTCACTCTCTCTCTCTAAGTACAGTTACACATGTGCACCCAAAATGTAATGCACAGTGACAGCAGAAACACAGAATTTGCTGGTGGATACACCGTAGAAGTATTGTCTGAATCTCCTTTAAACTAAGAGAAGGTGATTTATTTGAAGGTGGAGAAAGAAGAGAGGGAGAGAGACCACAGCTACTCAGGGTGAGTAGGGAGCATTTGGAAGTACTATTGTTTGACATTTAAAAGCTGAATGAGTAAAATAACTACAGTCATGTATTTCTGCATTTCAAACTATTGGAGAAACTTAAACTATTTCATACAATTATACACTACGGCACATAATGTATTGTGTCTTCAATACTGTAGTTATTTGGGTTCACGGCTCACATTTTTCTATGTCGTCCATGACTATCTGCTTTTACAGTGCATATGTAGTTCAGAAAATTTAGTGTGACTCTCATTCCATTAGAAGGTGTGTTGCATGGGAATAGAGACTTTGTGGTCACATGCCACACCGCACCCTCGGCACCTACTGCGGTAGTAAGCGCATCCGACATGTATTCACGGAATGACTGAGGAGGGAAGGGACAGCTAGTGAGCTTGCAATGATTATAACACAAGTAATATATCAACAATTAATTTTGAATTTTCTCATATATGATAGTTTTGAAAACACAGAGTACATACTATAAAAATTAAGGTGGCAGTTTAAATTCGATTTACAATTAATATATGCAAAAGTGCTATAAATAGTATTATTATTATTGAATATTTTTAAAATTCCTATTAAGTAAGGTTGAAATATTTTCACAATGATAAGCCCTTTACTAAATGGTTTAAGAAACTGAAAGGGTAAATAAAATCCTAAAAGTCCAATAGATATTGTAAAAGGGAAAGAAACTGCTCAAAAGGAAAGAATAATGGGGTGGGGGAAAGGAGCAAAGAAAGAAGGGGAAAAAATATATATATATGTATATATACACGATAGCCAAAATAACTGTACTACTAATTTCTATTACTTTATTGAAAAAAACAGTTAATGCTTAATTGTTTGATCAGTTTTGCATGCCTGTATCTGGTAACCTGAACAACTACTTTGAAGATAACAATATGTAATATAACAACCATTGTTACTTTCCTATCATCTTGTTTTGAAATTGTTTTTGTTTTGTTATTCTCTTTAAAATAAAAAATAATGAAAATATTCAGAAGGGTATGAAACAGTTACAGTAAATACTGTAGTGTTTTCTTGCAATTTTTTGTGTGTTTTGTAATATTAAAAATATCTTGATAAACATTTCAGCCTGTTACCATGTTTCCAAAATAAGACTGACAGTAGACTGTCGGTTGAACTGGAAGTCAACCACCAATATCCTGACCTTACTTGCTGCACTTTGTGGTCTCTGATAGGTTAATTAGATTCTCAAGCATCAGATTCCTCATTTGTAAAAGAGATTAAAGTAAGTGATTGATGCAATCTCTTCTCATTATAAAATTTTGATTCTAAAAATCTTGACATTTGGCATTATGTTTACGAGCTTCCCTTTAAACTCTTAATCACTAGACCAAAATGTGCAAAAATCTTGCTTAGCAAAGTGAGAAATACCTGCATTGCTTTCCCAGAGATCACCACCTGTTAACTCTAGGGCAAGGGCACCATTTCCTGTTTGGTGAAGAATATCCAGAAACGTGGAAAACCAGTTTTCTTTCTGAACAATCCTTTTCAGTAGCTCTCGCACACCTGATTCATTTCCATTATTTTCTGCAGCAGTAATCTATTTTAAGAGAAAAATAGAATAAAGAGCATGAAACTTTTTATGAATAAATGTAAAGAATATCTTTCAACTAAGCAACTTTTCCAATATGCACCATTTTTTAAAGTCATTGAGATACTCAACTCTGACATTTAGGGAGTGAATGTTTTACTTCAGCCATTGTGAATAAGGGCTGCCACACACAGGGTCTGTAGTATGTAGACGTATTGTCTCTTCCCACCCCTTTTTTTCTCTCTATTTATGGCTTGCTCTTTCTTTACAACCCATGAAGCTTACAAGTGGAAAAATCATGTACTTTTTTTTCTAACTCTTCTGTTTTCTCTATCAGCTTCATGAAGCAAATACTATTAGAACAGATTTATATTTTTGCCTATTTAACCATTGCATTTTCTATTGTTGCTATAATAAAATTTTCCCAAATGTTGTTTATCTAATATTATGAGAATTTTATTATGACAGAGATAATAAGTTATGAGGAAGAATTATTTTTATATCTGTTGATTACGATCATCAGTTTTTATTTGCATTTCATTTTATATTAATCTAGCAAAACTTTGAAAAGTATGAATCATGGTGCAATGATTATCACTGCACATCTTTCCAGATCCTAGAAAGGCAACCAACTGGACGAGAGACTAACGTAGGCCACACTGGACGGGAGGACATCAGGGCATCATCGGCTGTCTGTGGCACTGGTCAAACCACTTAAATTCCATAAGCCTCACTTTCCTCATGTGGAAAACAAAGCAACTGAAAGGAGATTCCAGGATTTTCCCATCTTAACTGCAAGTTCGACTCATCAGTGGGGATTTTAAAAACGTTTATGTCTAGGAACTATCCCTAAGAGATTCTGATTTCCTTTGTCTATGTTGGGAACCCATACCATTTTTCAAACAATTTTTCAGCAATCTCATATATTTCTAATCTGCATCCTACAGGAGAAAATAATGACTTAGATATTGCTTAACACTGTTTCTTCTTAATATCTGCTGGTCATATGTGTAATTTAGATTGTTCAGATTAGGATTTTTCCTATAAAATTTATATACTTTCATATTCCAAAACCTTGTAATGTCAGAGAGTGCTAGCATTGTAACAACATCTGACATACATTTGGTGCTGTATTAGCTATCAAAGGTGATTGGGAAAATTATTTACTTTTACAAACATTTCACCAACAAAGTGTGTTCAGTACAATCTCTACTTAAAAAAAACTATTTTTGTCTTGCTTCCTAGTAGTTTAAGAATGCTGAAGACTGGATATCCTAACCTGGAAGCACTGGAAGAGGTACTGAAACTACCTTTTACAGATCAGAAATTCAAGATAAGGATATTTAGTTACATCTTTAAGATCTCCAACGAGTAAGTGGCAGAAGTAGAATTTTTTCTTAGGCTCTATAGGCTGAATTCTGCTTTCTTGAGCAATAATTTTAGCTAATAAATGTCTGCAATTTTCAGTTTATTTTCTGGCAAATAGTGGCTACAATGACTCTGAACTTAATAAAATTTCAGAGATTTCAGCCCATGTCTTCCATAACACGTGCTAAGTAGTTGCACACTCATTTCCTATTTTTTCCTGTGAATTCATCAATCTCCTAATAGACATTCTTTATCTCCTCTGGTGTTTGTAAGTCTTTGTTAGCTGCTAATTTGCGAATTGATTGCTATAGACATAAAGAAGACTGATTTCAGCATCTTATTTTAACTAAGAACATTCCTATTTTGTATTAATCCATATTTCAGGTTAAATATGTCTAACAAGAGGAATCAAAAAGAATTTCTCTAAAGAGGCTGAATAGGACATTGTAAAGAATGTTTTTATTAAAAATCTAAGCATATTTTATCTTTTAAGTTTTCTTTACATATTAATCTGTTAAATTGATTGTTACTTGATAATCACACTTGTAAAGTTTTCTGTACCTTACTGAGCTCAGAATTTGAGAATCACACTGGCATTATCTCCCACAACTATAATATCTGTGCCGTTTAGTGGTCTCATCAAGATTTGGAATTTTTTGATAAATCTTTTCAATTTCTCTCATTTCAAAGTTCAAAATTCCCTTTGGAATGAAGTTAAAAATGTTTAGATATGCTGTTAACTAATTTATGGAGTATAGAATATAGATGACTTTGTGAGAAAAATAACTCAAGGCTTTCGTGTTCTAAATTCTTTGATATACTTTTTCTTTCCAACACAAATCAATGGAGAAACCAATGACATTTTCATAAAATACTGCCTTACTGAAAAAAGTATATGTTTTAATAAAAATGCTTCCTTTTCCTCTTCTGATAACCTTAGATACTGTATTGAATTATGATTCTGATCTTTGAGCCTAGCAGAGTTCAACTCTCATGGAACAGTACATCAGCAAGCAAAATGTACATCTTAAAAACAATGAGTTTTTGTTTTCATGTCATAATGAAAGGAACACTGCCAAAGTGGTACGATTAAATTCCTAGTCTCTTCTCCTCCTTTCCTTCTTTTTTGCCTCCTCTTCTCTCTCCTTCCCTCCTCCTCTTCCTCAGCTCCCTTCCTTCCCCCACTGCCTGCTTCTCCTTCCTTTCTCCTCCTCCCCTTACTTCTTCCAAAGCATAAGTCCTTCCTAATTTCCCTAACAATGCAATGAGCTAGGGGAGACTTACTTGGACACTCAGTTTCCTGTTGGAATTGGACTCAGTTTCTAGCTGGACCAGTCCTGGTATCTCTGGTTCTCCTACATAAATGGAAGGTGTATGGGGTCACCAAGACTACAGGTGTTTGGTATTTCCAGCCAGCTGTAAAACATGTGCCTCTCTTCAGCAGTTCAATCTGTTATTAAAACTATGGAAACGCTATATAATCACTTCTATTCCAGAGTTCAAGACTGTGTAAGAGAATGTGTGTGCCAAGTTGTCACTGAGCCTCCTAAAAGAATCAGAGCAGCACAGCGAAATACCTTTACTGCTAAGGATCACTCCAATACAATTTATAGCATGACTCTTGTATTTACTGCTGAGTTCCTAGAATTTAGAATAATACCTCACAGACAGTACACATTCATTAACTTTTGGTTGGAAGAATGGACTGTGATTAACACTATGACATAAACTGCAGGAAAGCACAGGCCATGTCTAGTTTTGGCTTACCTTACCACCACTAGCACAGTATCTGGCACAAAGAGGCCACACAAAAGCTCAACCCAAATGAATAAGTAAATCAGTGAATTAAATATATTCTTTGGATACTCATTGGACATAGAATGAAGTCTAAGATGATTTTCAAAAGCCATGCTGTAATGGGGGGTAGGAGTTGGAAGATGGGGGTGGGGCTGCTAAACTAAATAATGGACCTAATAAATGCTACTAGGGTATCAGACAAAAATTAACAATAAAAGAACATTTTTAGAAGAGTCGATTAATTATTTACACTAAGGTCAAATTTTGACGTTAAAAGCAGATTTGTAAGTTTAGTGACCATCATTCTTCCATTCCCTGATGCTTGCTTGGTAATCCAGTTCAGCACATCACGTGTTTCTACTCTTATTCCAGATAACTTTTGGAAACAAATTCAAGTAATCAGTACTTTTTAAGTTCTGAACCTGCTCTGAAACTTGGCTGAGTTCTGGGAGGTTAAAAGATGAAAGACATAGTTTTTTCTTCAAATAAGTTTTATACAAGGATTTTAAGAGACACATCTGAATTTTTACAAGGGAGATTTACCGACACTCTGAAACTATAACTTTACAAAGAAATATCATTAGATGAATGAAAATAAAAGTCAGTATAACCATATCAAAGTAGTTCTTTATTATTTATAAAGTTTTTCTTAAATCACTAATTATCTTTGGATGTTAACTAAAATGCTAAGAGAAAAAAATTACTACAATGTTTATTTTCATGAATGAAGTTAGGATGAGGGAATTTAAATAATTTGCCAAAGTTATAGATATATTAAGAAGCAAAGATAGACCTCAAATCCATGTCTTTCCATTATAAATTCTTATGATTTTCACTTAATATCTTGATCCTATAAGAGAAACATCAATGACCCTTTTATGAATCAAGATTCTCCCAAAAATAATGCTTCCTTTCTATTATTGTCATAGCTTATTTTTGGAAGTGATAATGTAAAATCACGCATACAAAAATTATTAGCTGCTTATTGAAACACCATTGATCCTTGGCCTGAAATATACAGCTCTTCACTCTTCTAAGGCCTCTTTGAAGAATGAATGTGAGGAAAAAATTGGTTACTTTGCCCTTAACTGCTCCCAGTACATGAAAGTCCCTTACTGTCTATTTTCTTTGTGTCAAATCCCTTGCATTACTGCTAGCTGCCTCCAAGCCTGCCAGAATCAAGAACTTGGATAAAATGTAGCTGGCAGAAATCGAATCCAGGCAAGACAAAAGTGATGCTGATAGGCAGAAGTATTTAGAGTAAATACGAAGAAGTGCTGTTTCACTGGCAATCGGGACATCATACCCACGAAACACAAACAGCTTTGTGGTGTTACTGGACTCTGTTGCTTCTGGACTTCCTAACAGCTACTGTGGCTGGAAATGCCATCTTCCAACTCCAGCTGGCTTGAAGGCTGCATACTTTCTTCCAAATTAAGATTCTGCCACAGTGATGTACACATTTGTCATATCCAGCTGGACTACTATAATGCGTTCTAGTTGGTTCTCAATACACAAAATGACATAAATGCTACAGACAACAGTGAAAGTAATTTACTTGTTGAGAAAACTGGCCATCAAATTTGGATGCAAATTGGGTCTTTGGATAGGGCCTGTGGCTGTAAAGTCTACAAAGGACCATAAACTTCAGTTACTAAAGACCAACTTGGACCAAAGGTTATGTCCAATCAATCTGGTGCTCGACCATTATCATGAAGATACAACTGGTGAACCAAAAAGAAAAATGTCAAAATCATAACAAAGTATAGACAAAGCTTTGACTTGGAGTGATGGGTTTATTTGTTTAAATGCCTTTCAAGACTTATGACCCCGAATAAATCAGGATCAAGTAGGTCTGCATTTATGTACTTCATGTTGCATCTGCCCTTGCTGAAAAATAATGAACATTATATTAAGTATAAAGACACCTGTAAAAGTCACCCGGCTGAAGTGCTCCCTTAAAAAAATCTGTTGTCCTTCACAAATATGAAAAACTGCAATAGCAACATATTTTTTAATGAATTATATCTAAATTTTGATTCCTAAGAATGTAGATATTCTGATTACAAAGATTCAGAATGCAGATATTTTGATTAAAAAGTGTGTGTGTGTGTGTGTGCATACATGATTTGTTATATATAATTTATTTAGATCAAAATTAAATGACATAATGTATAGTACAGCACAGAGGTTGGAAAATTTACTCTCTGAAGGGCCAGTTAATAAATATTTTAGGGTTTTGAATTTCCAGCCTTTTAATGTCTATAAAGTTTATTGCAACACAGTCATGCTCATTTGTTTATATACTTTCATAGCTGTTTTTTTCCTGTTAAACAAATGACATTATATTAAGTGCAAAGCCACCTGTAAAAGTCACCCTGCCAAAATGCTACCTTAAAAAAAATCTGCTAATCTTTCACAAATATAAAAATCTTCAAATAGCAACATATTTTCAATGAATTACGTCTAAATTTCAATTCTAAAGAATGAAGATATTCTGATTAAAGACAAAGATTCAGAATGCAGATATTCTGATTAACGAGTATATATGTACATGTGTGTGACATATATGTTGTATATAATTTATTTAAATCAATACTAAATGGCATAGTGTATAGTATGGGGCAGGGTGCAATTTATTTAACTGGAAAAAAAGCAACCAGAAATGTACATGAACAAAGGAGCATGGAAGCGTTCCAATAAAACTTTATAGACACTGACAAATTGAAAGTTAAGAATCTCTAAAGACCATTTTTAGCTGTAGGCCTGCAAACATGAGCCGCAAGCTGCATTTAGCTTGCAGTCCATTGTCTGCTGGCTCCGGTGCTGCAGACCGACGTTAAAGAAGACGTGGCGCTGCGTACCATCAGGGTCTTCGCTCTGCCACCATTTTCCCATGAAGACCTTAAAAAGCTATTTAACTGACCTCGGTTTTCTCATCTGTAAGATGGAGTTAGTAATATTAGAACTCTCTGTGGGTTACTTTGAACATAAACTGATATTACATCTTAAAAATTCTACTAATTGCATATAGTGTTCAACAGTATTCTCTACTGGTACAGAGCACATTCCTATTCTAATGTTATTTCATTATATCAGTGAAAGGATTAGAAAATTAATTCTTTCATGATTAAATTTTCAAAATCATATATTAAGTGCTTACATATTCTTTTTTTTTTTTTTTTTTTTTTTTGGTCAATGAGAATCGAACTCAGGACTTCACGCTTCCCAGGCAGGGGCTGTGCCACTGAGCTATACTCCCAGCCCCATATTACCTTTTTTAGAGAAAGAGGAAACCAGATTTGCCTGAAGAAGGCAAAGGCCATTGGGAGGGAGGCAAATGCACAGGCCGTGCCCATGCTTTGCAAACTCTCGCAGCTTGGTTCATCTGAACTGACACCTACCCGGCTTCTGTCTTCAATAGTCAACAGGTCCTGCTCCATGCATTTGTCCAGGACGTCTCTAACCAGAAGCCGGTCCACCAGAGTGGGCTGAAGAAGGGTCAGTAGCTGGAGACATTCATCTTGAGCGGTCTCAAAGGACGGGGAGGGCAAGTCAGTGAGGTCGGGGTTCACGTAGCGGGCGGCCAGAGCGCTACCTGCTCTCTGGAGGGCGTCCACGAACTCCCGGGTCCAGCCAGGGGCCCAGCCCTGCTCCTGCTCCAAGGTGCTCAGGAGAAGTTCAACTGCCTTCATGTTCCCAGAAGTGTCCGCCGTCGTCATAATCTGCTCCTTCACGTCTCTAGGCAGAAAGGTCAGATAGTCCAGCACCGGCTGGACCTGGATGTACATTTTCAGTCGCTCCCTGAAGCACGAGAGGAGGTAGGGGAAGCACTTGTCTGAGGAGTACCCGTTTGACATCCCTGGTTCCCAGAGAAGGGAGCGGGTCGTCCCAGTTGGATACTTCGCGGCTGGCACAGTTGGGGCTGCAATTTAGCAGCTGTCGCGGAAACGCAGGTCCGCGGGTCTGTGTCTCACGGCAAGGGTCCCGCGGTCTCCCAGGCCTTGCTGCGCAAGGTCTCACCTGGGTAGGGGAGCAGGTGACAGGTGGGCAGGTGGCGGGACGCGCCGGCTGGCTGGAGCCCGGACTTCTGCGACCGCGCGGTGCTCCAGGCAGAAAACTTTGAGTCCTGTCTTGTGCCGGCTGCTCTTATAGTTTGCCTGACTTGCTTTTTGTTTCGATTCTCCTGTCAGGACTCTCCTAACGTCATCTTCCAGGGAGGAGTGTGTTTCGTCGGGGAGGAGCCACCGTTTGGAGTTCGGCCAAGGGCACCGTGGGGGAAAGGAAACCGAATAATTCCCTCTGGCACCGAGTAAGGCAGCAAGGCAGTGTATCGTCTCCCAGGCGGGGCTCTGCTTCAACAATCACACCTCTTGTCAGCTACAATGCAGAGGGCACCCAAGTGTGTGACTCGGGACTTCCCAACTAAAACACGAGGAGGTACTGCCCCAGTTTCTGACGCAAACCGGAAGTAGCTAACCTTTTCCTGGTGAATACAAGCAGTTCTGGTCCAGCCAGAGGGGAGACCTGCAAGGGACAGGTGGAGAGATGAAGCTAAGAAGACCCCAGACTACAGGGCTCTATACCCTTCCTAAAATAAACCCGTGTTGCCAAAATAATGTGTTCCTCTGGGAACCTGGAGTGGAGTATGAAAACGTGAGTAAATATAGCCAGGCTTGCTGCCTCCTGCTAACATCTATACAACTCTGACCAGGCAGGGGTGACCTGTAGAGGGATTTGGACCACCCACTCAGCTTAAGAGGAAGCCAAGACAAGGTTTCCTATCTCCCAGCATGTAGTTTCCACATTTTGTAATAGACAACTTTCTTTTAACAAAACAAAACAACAACAAAAATCCCTAACAACTTATTTTTGACGTAGCTGCCATTCTGTCCTTGGATTCAGTACAGAAAGCTTTGGCTGGAGCAGCTAGGAACTTAATTAGCAACTAATGTACTGACTTATAGTAAACATCAACATTTGTCTGTGTCACCAGAGAAAAAAAGACATTCACATTGCAAAATGGCAGCTTCATTTCATTACAGAAGCCACATGAAGGAGAGTCCCTAAAGTTGCTACTCGCAGAGGAAGGAGGCGTTCTGCAGCCTGGGGGCACTGCTTGCATGACAAAATAAGAGGCTCCAGGGTTACAGGGAGGATGGAGAGGACGATGAAGCTATCACCATACATATTTAGGAAAAATAATCTGTTAGTAAAGCATTTTCAATGAATTCTGATAGTCCAGGCAAAACAGCCCAGGAATCGCTCACTTTATAGCTTGTTTTTGGTGGTGTTGCTTTATTCTCTTATTATGTTACGTAACACGTGCTTTCTTCCCCCCAAAGACTGTAAGTTGTTCAGAAAGAACATACTTACAGTAACTAGTAAAATACAAATAACATGGGCTTCTCCGCTGAACGGGACCTGTGAGTTGACGGTAGCAGCTGTCCCAACACAAAACACCCTGCTTAGGGTGGTGAAGTGAACAGAACCGTGGCCTTGTAAGTCTTTTCTGCTTCTGTGTAGAAATCCTCTATTTATTTACTTTGTTTTGGGAGTTCACCTTCTTCTGCCCAAAAAGAAGTATACCACACTGGATCTTTCTACAGAAGTATTCAAATTATTAATTTTATTTACTGAATATACCAAAATGTTTTTTAGGGGTATAGAAAAAAACTTCCCTCCATCTCTCAGCTGCCTGTAGGTTTTTTGGAATATATTAAATTACAAACTGACCAACCAACCAAAAAACATTCTATTTCCTGGCACCCACTCCTTGCACTTTGGCTTCAAGTACCAGGGAATGAAAAGGGATTGCTAATTAAAGCATAATTTTCTTAACAGTACAGGATTTCTTTCCTATGAAAGAAAGGTCAAAGGTATTTAAATGTTTGGTATTCAGATTGTATCACTCAATCACATAAAAATATTTACTAAGTACTTAGAATATGATCAGCCCTATTCTAGATGTAGTTAATAAAGTTCCTACTTTAATGGAGCCCATATTTCTAAATGGAAGCGAGGAGACAAAGTGTACGTAGCAACTGAAAAATACCCAATGTGCCCAATAAGATAGATGCTGTGAAGACGCTGGTAAGACCTGTACAAAAGTGCACTTTACACTTTTGGTGGTTAGTTTTCCATTTGGATATCCCCAGTTAACCTTGTCAGCTTTACATACTATTCATTAATAGCAATTCATATGTATCCTTACTGGAGGGACACTGCTGAGTGAAGATTCAGTCATGAGGACAGAATATGGTTTTCTTAGGGAACTACAGTAAGTCTAATAGGACCTTGTATTAATCATCTTTCCATTGCTGGGAAAAGCCACATCTACATGTGCCTCACAGATGCAGAGGTTTCAGTCCATGGTCACTTGCCTTCAAGGCACAGAAGTCATGGCAGGTAGAGATGGTGGAAGAAATCTGCTCCTGTTATGGCAACCAGGGAGCAGTGTAGACAAGGAAAAGCCAGAGAGAAAAGGCCAGGAGCTGGACCACCGTTACAGAACCTCACAGCCAGCCATGATGCGGACCAGCCCAAAAATTTACTTTACCAGTCTTCTACGTGGTCCTCAAGCCAAACCAGGCAGCAGTCAGGATTAACCACTACCGACCTCTTCTAGAGAAAGAAGGGCAAGGAAACAAAAGCCAAACCGCAATTTCTGAAAAAGTAGCCTTTTCCTTAATCCATAGTTTGGCTGAGTTACTTAGCTCTGCCTCCGGATAGGTGTCCGCCATTGTCCGGTGTCCTCTAATCATTTTCATTTTCCTCATTAGTTTCGAAATGTAAGTTTCTCTTTTCTTTCTCCTTTGCAGTAAGAAAGGCTGGAGATACTTGCTTGCTTGTTTCCCTTTTGCTGGTCTGTTCTTTTTAAAATCTTCCCAAAGCACTTCAACATTTTGTTCTCTAAATAATAATTTAGGAAGTTGTACTATATAACAGATTCTTATCACTGCCCAAACTCCTATGTGAATTTTTAATGTTTAGGAGTAGGAAGAATCACAGTTGCCACTAGAATTCCATGGCTATATATGTGAATAATGTCCTTTTCAAAGAGAATGACAATTTACTGAGAAAATTCTTTCAGATTGTTATTCCATTTCTTTGTTTGTTCATAAATTGTATCAATAAGTAACCGCCTATGTGTAATGTCAGTGTTCGATATTCTTAACCTAGTAGTATGGAGTTGTGGGTCAGCACAGACACTGCTTGGAGTATACGGGTTCACATCTCAGTGTTATCTTTTACTTGCTGTTTGGTCAGGAAAATCACCTCAAATACATTGATTGTACTGTGAAATCATTACCAGTTCCACATCATAAGGGTGTCAGGATAGACTTACTTATCACTAAGCCTGGAGTGTTTAGAATCCAGTCAATGACTATAGCCCTGTGTGTATGTATAAATACACATAACAAAAAAGAGATGGTACTAGTCCTTAAACGATACACAAGTTCTAAAGGAAATTATTTAATTTTGTGCAAAATATATAATAACTAGTCATTTAAGTGATCTTTACCCAGGATCCCTTTTTTGCAGGAAGTGGATAGTGGGAATATTTATTAAGTATTTCTTTATATTTAGCTTTGTATTTCAAAAACATTAGTGGCCCCCAAAGAGAAAAAGAGTTCTGGCTCTTACTAGATCATGATACTCATTTCCTAATCACTTCCACCAATTCCATTCAGGTTCAGATTCTATCTTTTAAATGTACCTATAAACGTTTTTCTACACAGCAAACAGTTTTGACAAACAAATCACATACCAACTGATAATCTTCCAACTGCTTCCACCACACTTTAAGTCCTTTTAGAATCAGCTCCCCCCACGTGCTTCCTGTAAGACAGTGTGTTGGCCTCAGGGGTAGAGCTCGTGCTTTATTCACTTTATTCTGGAATAAATACCAAAGAGGAAACCAGGGTCACACGTAGTTAGACGGCTATTGTTACCTTACAATCTCACTTACATTCGCCAGTGAACACTTTGGAGTTGGGTGCTTCAGACTGTGTCCATTCTGATCCAGAGCGGGCTGTTCTGCTTCTTTGTGCTCACTTTATGCAAGTTACTGAGCATTTTTGTTTCATTCATGCTCCTGGGACAGCCGACAAAGTCTTAAAGTGGCAGAAAGAGGACTATAGGGTGAATATTGAGATACACTGGATTAAATTTATGAATTTCTAAGTCACAGAACATTAAATTGAAATTTTAAAAATTTGAAGCATTGCCAACCACCAAATTTTTTTTGTTAATGTAATAGATTACATAAATTACACTAACGCATCTTATTTCATTCATCTGGTTCCGAATTTTTTAGTTTTGCTCGTAGTTTATAATCTTGTGGTTCTACTTTCTGAAGTAGGACTTTCTAAATAAATACGTAGTCATTTAGTGAGGTCCATGTTTAAATATTTGTAATGATACTTGATTTTTAATATTAAAATAATGGTACAGGATGGAGGCATTTTATTTGGATATTAAAATAAAAAGGTGACAAGAAATGTCAGAAAACCGCTTTCCACTGAACACAAACACTGAACATGCTTAACAAGAAGCACCAAAGAAGTCCATTTCTTTCCTTGTGGTGACAAAGTCAACCATGTGACCATCTGAGAAATTGTTCTCAAGCTTTTCTGGAGACTAAAGTTACATGGAAAGATGCATAAAATTAACCTTTGCATTAAAGTCTTCATGATTGGTACTTTAGTGTCATTTATTGTCCCTTTCAGCCCCACTTGTTCCACTTTCTAGCCAGAGGTGACAACTATGGATGAGTCTCTGCTAGCTCCAGGTCAGACAAGGACACAACAGGTGGTCCATTGTGTGGGTAGTTATCTTCTGTGGCGTTCTCAAGAGTAGTGCACTAAGATTGAGCCATTATTCCTAGGGGAAATGCATTTCTGTCTGGACAAGTTTTCACATAGCCTTGTTGTGTGTTTGTGTGTGTGTGTGTATATATATATATATATATATATACACACACACACACATATATACATATATATATTTGATTCATTAACATTGAATGACTCATGACCAACAGTGCAATAATTTATGCCTGAATAAAACTTACCTAAGAACTTTCTTTGTAAGGCACATGGCAGCTTTCTTTCCTGGACTTTGGAACATAACCTGTCAACACGTCAGTGCTATGTTGTATTGGATTATATTTCATAAACATATTCCTGAATTATTTATAGTTCAGTTTGTTTAATGCTATGATTTAAATGGACATATATTTTCAGTAATTTGTTAAGGAATATGCTGTAGTTTGGAACTTTCATCTCTCAAATACATTGATCTGGGCAGTGTAATGTATTTGGTTAGAACAAATGAAACATATTAAAAACCTAAAACTTCTTAGCAATAACATCTTAGACACTTCAGAGCATAAGTAGTAGCTAGTATTTGGGCAAAAATGGGTCATGTTAATTTAACTGAAAAAGTCACTTACTGTCTATACTGGAGGAAAGTAGCAAGCGCAGCAAATCTGACTGTAGAAATGCTTGGTTATCTTTGCCTAACTGTTGCCTACCTGCTTGGTAGTTCTTTTCTTTTTTTTTTTAATTTTATTTTAAAGACAAAAGAATGGAGACATATGAACCAGAATAAGCCATAAACAATACCAAAAATACAAAATTATACAGAATATAGTAGGGAATTAGCACTGGGTGTTGTATTACATAATGCTATCTTCACATTAGTTAACAGAAACACATTAAAGGAAATACCAAATTATAGAGAAGATGGTAGGGAATTTGCACTGGATGCTGTATAATATAAAGTTATCTTCACTTCTGTTAATACAAAAACAACTGAGGAAATACAGAATTATAGTGAACATAGAAGGGAATTAGCTCTGGATGCTGTCCTACATAATGTTACCTTCACCTTTGTTACTCAGTTACACAGAGGATGGCCCATTTGATCATTCAGTTTTCTCCTCCCTCATCTCTGTTGCCCTACCACTCAACCAGTCATCTTCCCTGTGATAATAACTGTACTCCTGGGTTTATCTATATCCTTGGACTCTCACCTTGGGAAGAGATATAGCTACCTCAGACTATACTATAACATACATGGGTGTATACAAACTGCCATGGTTGGAGGTGGGAAAGCACATATGCTCACAGCGGACCGCCCGGCTCCACCCTGTCGTCGTGCTATGGGTGGGGGCGGGTCCAGTCCGTGAGGTGCCCTCAGCAGGGCCCACTGCGGAGCAGCCGCGGGGCCCAGTGCGGTAGCTCTGCAACCTATTGATTTAGCAAAGAGAAATGAGGGACTGGAGGAACAGCCTCTACACAGTTCAAAAACTGCCTACCTTGCAGTAAGGAACTGGAATTACTTATATTTTTGCAAATGCTAAAGAGGAAACTTAGGAATGTTATCAGGAAATTCAGCTCACACACAAATAATGTATGCCCATTTATGTTGCAAGTTATTGATGCTATGGGTGATAATATTCAAATTTTGGAGATTCACTGTTGTCTTAGAGAGCGAAGGACAGAGGTGAAGCTGTGGTCCTCACCCACTACTTCAAAGGAGGCAATTTTTTTTTTTTTTAGTTTTATACTTTGGGGTTATGTATTTTGGTAAAATATTTGAAAAACTCTGTGCTAAGAGATCAAAACAGGTTGTACAGAGAATTCTTATAATAATAGAAATATCACATTTATATATTTATATCCTCAGCAGTGTGAGTGCAGTCCAGGCAGCTGTCGTCGTAGCAGTGCCTCATAGAGTCACTGGGGAAGCTGGGCAGGTTCTGGAACCTCTCATTCATTTTCCTAAGGGAGAAAAGTAAATGATATTATGCTGCTTTTTCTACAAAGGAAAATAGGGGGAGTAAAGTTGGGAAATGAATGAAAAGATGACACATTCATTTATTGATGTCACAAATGATGACATTTTATGAAGTGAAATAGTATTGCATTATTGAAACATTTCCTGATCACTCCTAAATGAACTAAAATCTTTCCTTCTCACTAATACTATGTGTGCTGTGTTTCTCTATGTGGCTGTTTGTGTTGAGAGCATCTAAATTTAGCAGCTCTCAAACATCTTGCATATCCCTCAGCAATCCTCATTCAAATTTTTGGAACTTATTTAGGATAAATTATTTTATTTCATTCTTTTTTTTCCCTTCAAATGCAGTTTTAAAAACTCAAAAAGGACATGTGTACACTATGTGAAACATTTTTCTCTTTTAAATTATAAAGCTGTCCAAATATTGTATTGCTCCAAAGAGTACATTTAAAAATATTTTAGTATGATGGACTTATGATTTTAGTAGACAAATAAAAGTAACTAATGCTGCAAGCACTGACTGTGGTTTTTCCTGTATGTGTCAGAAATGCTTTATTCATTTCAGGAACAGACTGATTCTATGTTCATAAATGTTAATCATTCTATTCATAAAGAATTAACAATCATATTAAAATTTTATAATGTAGACCACCTAGACTGTAGAGAAAGAAAAAACTTCAGAAACGTATCTCACCAAAGGAATTCTGGAAGTGAACCACAATTCTCACATGAAGCCAATTCCTGCTAAGGCTCATTATGTGCCCAGAAAATACATTACAAAGTGTCTTCTCTGAGACAGTACAAACAAAGCAGCCAGGCCAAATCCTGTACACTGTGTATCCGCGCCCTTCTCAGTGGGGTACCGAGTGGGGAAGCCCCTCCCTCCCTCCTCAGCCCGTCTCTGCACCGCCGCCTCGAGTTGAAGTTTCCTCTGCTGCCACCTGGTGGGGTTTCAATAATCCAATCTAAACTGTGTTGGAAGAGATTCAGCTGATAGGGTTTAAGTACATTTTAACTAGGCATTAAGTATAGATTTTTAGGCAGCAAATAAAAAAGGACGGCAATCTATGTTTCCTGGATGGAGAGATAAGCTTTGGCTATAATTAAAAGTATTATCTTTTACAAAAACAGAAATGGTGATCTGCCTCGTTACCTGTGGTGCTTATGCTTTTCTCAGTTTTAAAGTCATTTTAAAAGAAGTTGCTGAGCCCCCAGTGTTTCTGATAGACTCAGAGGAGAAGAGGTGTACATATTTGTGAGATATACGGTGCCATAAGGTAAACCTGTCCATAGAGAAAGTTTTTATGATCAGGCGCCTTCCTTATGTGCACTTCCTTGCACCTTCCTTATGTGATCTTGTCTTGGTTACTTTTTTCTCTTTGCTGAGACAAAACACTCAACGCCCAATATTAAAGAAGGAAAAGTTTATTTAGCTCACAATCTGTAGAGGTTTCAGTCCGTAATCAGCTGCCTCCAAGTCAGGGTGGCGTGGTGAGGGGCAGTAATTCAAGGCAGCAGCAGACAGCAAGTGAAAGAGGAGGAGAGCAAGCCGCTCTTCCTCCCTTGTATTGCAAGCAGGCTGCCCGCCCACCCCAACCCCAGGGGCTGATATTGAATGCACACCATCTCCATGCCCTCTTCTTGCACAGTGTGAGAATGTTTACAACCTGAGGCCCCTGACCCCCTGCTGAGTCCCTTCTTTAAACTTCTGAACTTCTCAAGTTGACACAATCTCTCAACCACTACAGCTCTCAGGGCTTGGTGGTTTCCTCCTGCTTCCAGCTGGTCTTCCTCGCTTTGTTGCATTTTGACTTATCCTGTTTCTAGTAAGTTGCAAGCTACACAAGGGAAAGCAACACGTTTTCATCCTTTCTGAATCCTCATACATTCCCAAAGGCAATATAGAGCCCAGTACATAGGACTTAATGAAAATTTAGTGAATGAATGAATAATGTGCTAAAAGTGGAAAATAAATTTATTTTCTCTTTCCAGAATTTTATGTGTGTTACCACATTTATTCTTTCCAACTCTATGAGTCTGAGTGGCCTTGTCATTTTCTCCTAGTTATTTATTCTGTTTTTTTGATAAAGCTGCTCCTGGATTTTCTTTGGGAACCCACTTCCTACAAAGGGAAAAGATAAAGGGTTAGGCCCTGATGGCATTAAAATGATCAACACACCTCACATCCTAGGTTTGGTGACCGGATGAGGGATGGAGGCGTTGCCCAGTTAGATCTGGAGAGATAAAAGTGGAAATTTCCTGTGGCTATTTGGGACAATGGGCTGTTTCTGGATCCAGCGTAGGGAGGGAGCCTTTCTCCTGCCCTAAGGATAGAGGCGAAAGGGGAAGAGTCTTTTTTTTTTTTTTTTGTGGTACTGGGGATTGAACTCAGGACCCTGCACTTGCTAGGCAAGTGCTTATTCCACTGAGCTATATCCCCAGCCCCCAGGACAGAGTCTTTAATGTGCCAGAAGAAGCCTAATCTGAAGCCATGCCTGAATTTTGAGTAACAGGAGTGAGTAAATTCACTTGTTTATATACTGAGTTTATCACAATATAAACAAGAAGAATTGCTCTTCTAATAGGGAATATCTTCTTTTTACAAAGGAGAAGCCCAGATTCCAAGAAGTTACATTACCCTTGCCCATATTGCACTGCCCACAGATAAACTTGGAATCAGATGTCGATTCCTAAAATACTTTTCACACATGTCCTTTGAGAGTTAACACAGTCAATTAACGTAATTTTTAAAAATCAAGTGTATGTGAATTAGTAAATTTTAAAATATTAATAAAGTTTAGAATAGTGTTAGTATAGAGAGATTCTGGCCTTGCTTTTAATTTATTATCTGCATGATGTGGTTGAATGAATATAGACCTTAGGCACATGTCCTTCCAAAAGATACCAGTTTTGTTTCCTTTTAACATTGGATTTATGTTGAAATTCATTAAAAATAATGTACAGCAAGACGTTTTCCATAAGAAGCTGAATATAAAGATTATTTGACCTTTTTTACCCTTATGTGTTTCTCCTCTGTGTTCCCACTCAGGTTTTTTTTTCTTTTTATTTCATTATATTTTCTGGTATCATTAACTATGATTTTATTAAACAATGTATGAGTAGAGTCTTGCCAAAAATCCAGTTGCTAGGTGACACTGTCTTTGGTGCCCCTCCCCCTCATCCTTCCCGCTGGTTGGTTGCCATAGTTCCTCTTCTACTGTGTGGCCCAGGCTCTTACCGGACCCTGTTCCTCTCTCACTCCCTCTGTCCCTTTCCCTTTCTTTCTATCTTTCCCTCTGTAGTCTAGTTTCTTAGTCATATATTTGGACTTAATTAAAAGAAAACGATGCACTATTTAATTATTCTTTATTTATTTATTGTCCTGAATCTTTCCTTTACTTAAGGCAAAATTACAATGGTTGACACTCTAATTGGGGCAGGGGTGTTCGTGGAAATTTTGGACCTTCTTTTACTGCAGTGTGGGTGGTGTTACGGCTGATATCTAGGTGGCCCCTCAAACCTCATCGGACCATCAGTAGAACTTGTGGAAGGTGATAGGTTATGGGGGCCTTAGAGCTGACTTGCTTTTAGGAGGTGGGGCCGAGTGAGAAGGAAGTGGTCTCTGCTTCCTGTTTCTTGTGCTATGAGGTGCTCTCCTTCACCACGCCCTGCCGCCGACCTGTCCTGCCTCTGAGCCAATGGACTGTGCCCTGAAACACGAGTCAAAACGAACATCACCTCCTTGCAGTTGCAGGTGTCCAATATTTTACCCCGGTGAGGAGGAAAGTGACTAAGGTGGTTGGTATTCTCCAGTTGTCCCAGAAGATGCACTTCCCACCCTTCTCCACGTTGTTCCCTGTGCTGGGAAATTGAGTTGTATTGACTGCCTCAAAGAATTTCCTTCCCTCTAGTTCTGATTAGGTACAACCGACAGAAGCACTGGCAAGAGGTGAGAGGTAGGGGAGAAGAGTGAGATTTGGTATTTACCACTTCAGCTCTACTTCATCTGGTTCTTCATACATCCCCCCTCCCCCCATGAAATCTTCGTACAGCGACTCTATCCAGGTTTCCAGAACTGCATCCCAATCTTGTGTCTTTAGCTCAAGGGTGATAAAGGGGCTCTACACACTGCTTGCACCAAGATTATAAATCTTATCTATCTTACCTGCATCATCTCTGTAAATATTGTTTTTGTTACAATATCTCCATTAGTGTGTTTGAGCGTACCATCTACATTTCTGTGGTCGTGTCGGGAAATGAGTCTTATGATTAGAGAATGGAAAACAGGGCAGGCCTCCAAGGTAAATGGAGTTTTGTGGGTCTCGGCTGGTGTATGTTGTGCCCACTCAGGGCTCTCCTGGCCCCGCCTCTGAGCACGGGTCTTTGTCTATGTCAGTATATATCGCGGCTCCTACTTTCAGGAACTTCACGAGGAAGAGTACGAAGGTTTTCTTTTTATTTCACTTCAACTTTTAATATTGGGTAACTTGAGCAACTTACTATTTCTCAGATTTTTAGTAACTCTGTATGCAACTTATTACTATATTAGTTTCTTCCAAAATGCAATCTATACTACTTATTTCACAAAAGTATTATGAAGATGAAATGTACTGTGCAAAATAGTTATGACATGCATCGTGTACTATAGGATAAATAGATTGGAAATTATTTACTCTTATTAGCAAGTCTGTTCCTAGTATTTATTTTGTAAAGATGTGAGGGCTTATTTTTCAAATATGTAAAATACTCTAGGAGTCATATAGAGTAAATGATCTCAGGTGTTAGTCCAAAGTGTACTTATGAATTGGGATATTTTTCAGTTTTTGATGAAGTTATTCTTAATTTTCTACAATAGGAGCACTGTATGTTAACTCACATTATATGTAGCTGACCAAGGGGTAAGTACCAGTAAAAAAGTATTCCACTGAAACGTTTAATTTAAAGCTTCTATGAAGTTAGTTGTGTGAGTATATTGATCCATTTATACAATCTAAGTCATATTCAGAAACATGACACTTGAATTTACCTTGCCTGCTTAATGGATTACTTGATGGAGGTTATAATTATGTTGCTGCTATTATTGGGCTTAATTGTAAAAACACATACTGTGATCACCATTTCTCAAAAAGTTCGCATTGGAACCAAATTGCTTCCTAGGACAATAATGTGAACATATATATATATATTCAGGAACCTGATGATGTGTCCTGTTGACATTTTTCAGAAATGAATTATTTATCAAATTGCTTTAAAATTTGTGCTTCTGCTAAAAGGTTGCCTAATGTTACTAGACTCAGAAACAAATAGTGTTGAAAAAATGTCAGTTTGTCAAGTGACTGAAGTTACAAAAGGTAAGTAAGTAGTGTTTTTGTCTTGGTGAAGCTTACTTTTTTCTCTGTCCTCATTGATGAATAATAAACCTTAGGTATATGCTGAAAGAAATCACTGTGGGCTTATAATTAAATTGTTATTGAATTACTTCATATTTAACTGCCAAGTTTAAGCCTTATGCAAAATAGTACATATATAAAGCTTCCTTGTTACATTTTTAAAATACCGTAATTTCTAAAGAGTATAACAATTATTGTATGCGTATCAAGTAAACCCATCCAAAGACATTTTAGCATAATGTCAATAAATAAATACTGGTGGATCCCAGGTGACAACAGCGGATGGTATGCCTTAGTTTCTCCTCATTACCTTTTAGCTTTTGTGCATGTTGCACTGAATTGTGTTGCTCCACAAATTCAAATGCTTAAATCCTAACCCATAATATGATAATATTTGGAAAGGGCGGTTTTAGAAGGTAACTTGGTTGGGGAATACTAATATATGTTTGACAGGGTTATTTTGAGGAATAACACCCCACAATACACAGTGCCTGTTGCATAGCACTCATTCCAGAAAAGCTATTTTGTAGAATAATAAAGCATGTTAAGAAAAAAATGATTTGAATTGTTTTCATAGATTCCATTTTCATACAATACTAACTCAATCATGGAAGGAAATTATCACTACTATTATTTAAAAAGACTATCTGGGCTCATATGAGTTGTTATATTAAAAATATAATTTGAGCTGGGCATGGTGGTGTCTGCTTGTAATGCTACCACTCAGGAGGCTGAGGCAGGAGGATCACCATGAGTTGGAAGGTCAGCCTGCATAGCAAGATCCTGTTTCAAAAACAAATACAAACTATATATATGTGTATACACACACACACACACACACACACACACACACACACACACACACAGGTTTAGGGAGAGACTGCAGACAACTGTAGACTATGGTGTTTGAAATCCTCTCTGTATTCATATCCACAGTAGAAACTTTCCTTAAAGGTCTTTCTCTAACAAAGAGATACATTGTTAGGAACTATAGAGGATCTGATAGTTTATTCTATTTGCCAAGTAATATTCCTGTCAGTTTCATAAAAGTCAGCAGAAAGGATGAGACTCCTGGGTTAGAGACAAAAGACTGCTACTTAAAGCACAACAGATAGAATGAGTAAAGTCCTCAGGCCAAGCGGTGCTGCCACAGGGGCTGCACCATGCAGTGGGTTTGTGAGCACATAACGAAGTCCATGCTTAAAAAGTCCTGGAATTTGGAAGGACTGCAAGGAAACATATCAAATTTTGCCCTGGAGGAAAATATCATCTTTGAAATCAGGCCTACAGAAATGCAGGAGACCTGTGGAGATTTGACTGTCAACAAACACAAATGGAATCCCTCAGAGTTTATTCTGATGAAAAGAAGATTCATCGAAAAGGCTGGCCCTACATTCAGACTAACATTGTAAATGAGCATAATCCGTCTAAGCATTTCCTGGAATATGTAGTTAATCAGTTACATCAACTTGGCAATGATTATTCTGCTTTCTAACATTTTAAGGGGTCATACATTCTTTCCTGTTATCAAGTTTCTATTCTTCTTTATTTATCCCAGTAATTTAACCTAATAGAGAATTTCCTATCATATTAGAGGAACTGCCGCTTTCCAAAGAACAGCTTGTACACTAGCAATCTTCCTCTCTCCCTGCCTCCTTCTGGTAAATTCGTTTCACAAGATCCAGTGTACCCTTCCGCTGTGGTGCCGCTGAGCAATAGTTAACCCGCTCCACTGCGCAAGGCTGACTTCTCCTAAGAATTGGTGCTTCTTCTGACAGTACTCGTTTATGAAACTGGTTAAAGTCTTCTCTTATTAATCAAATATTAGTTAGTGTCACTGTAACCTTTTGGTTTATAAGCTGAATCTGCAGTACCTTTTTTTTTTTTTGGTTGTTTGTTTTCTTTTACTTTTATCTTGTAACTATGGAATTCATTTGGGTTCCAGAGAAAAGCAAACTTCTCTACTGCTAATATTTAATAACCCAAAATAACTGAACATTTGAAAGATAAAAATAGTGTGCAGATAGCTCAGGAGGTAGAGTATGAGACTTTAAAAAAAATTTTTTTAAATACAAATAATTAAAAAGCCCCTGCTCTCCCAGCACACGTAACTAAGGAAGCATGTCTTAATAGTTTGCCCAAAGATTGAGCCACGGGTAGGGTTGCCAGATAATTTACAGGATGTCTTGCACACTGAGCATAGGAACAGTACATATAATTTGTAAATATAATCAAGTGCAATATTTGTGACACTAAAACTCATTTATTTAAAAAAATCAAATTTAACTCGAATTTCTCTTTTTATTTACTACGTCTGACTATTCACCGTTTCTGAACCACTGCACATAAACTTTTCTTAAATCAAGTGCAGTGGATTTTAACACAAGTACTTCCTGAGGGGGCTTAGCTGTGGTCATGACATCAAATTTCTCTGTTGACATCAGCAACACACAAAGTAGATATAAGCGACTTCTGATATTCACAGTTGTGTAGTATTTGAAGTTCGGTCAAAAGAGTCTAAGTTCAAAGGGGGGACTGATTGGTCAATTTGGGATTTTAGGAGAGAAAAGAACTTTTAAGACATGGTGACTTGGAGCACCTTTCTAGAGAGAGTGGGAATTACAGAGGGAAAGGATTCTTGGGTTAAGAATTTGAGATAGCTAGTAAGAGCCAGGCAGGGATGCGCTCCACGGCCGGCGACAGTATGTAGCCAATAGGAGCGGAGAAGGGTGGGAGGAGAGTCAGGCTGGAAGGGGCGGGCTCTCCAGACTCAGCCAATCGGAAGCAGGCAGGGCGGGGCTGGCCTGAGGGGGACCGGGCAAGTTGGAGCGAGCGAAGGACCCGGTACCTTGGCCTCGCATCTCAGTTGCACCTGCGCCTGTGCCTGCGCCTGCGCCCGCACCTGCGCGATTCTTCCACCCGGCCGAAGCCCACTAGGAAGGTGACAACGGGTGACGCCCTCGGCTCGTCATGGCCTACCGGGGATACGGAGTGAGTCTTAGCCTTCACCTGCGCCCTCGCGGGGTGTGGCGGCCCGGCGGGCGGTGCCTCCGGGCGGGGTCCGCCCTCTGTCCCCGCTTCCTAGCGGCCACTGGTACCGGCCGGCGCTGGACGCTGCTCGGAGCCTGGAGCGCCTGGAGCCTCGGTGCCCGGCCCGTGAGCACCACCCCCACAGGGTGACCTGTTTTCGGAGTTTCTTCCTGGGAGGGAGAAAAGAAACACCCATTTCTCGTAATCTTTTAGTTTTGCCATAGAACCTCTTTCTAAATTTTTGACCACTTCTTGTTTCAAAAATTGCTTGTGAAAAACATGATGAGGTATTGTGAATGGGTCCTGAACTTCTTGGTCAGAGCAACGGCTTTCCGCTTTTCCAGATTTTGTTTTGGGGGGCGAGAAAGATTATTTGTTATTATTTATTATTCGTTACTGTTATTTTGTAGGCATTTTTTCCCCCCTAGATTTTGTTTTTGGAGGCAAGGAAGATTATTTGTTCGTAATACTGTTTTGCCTACATGGCCTTTGAGAGAAGTTGTAGCAACCTGTGGCTGGTTCTTTCTTTTTGGAAGGGGACCCCAGCCTTAAATATTTACATCAGTGATCTCCAAAGTGAGGTGCGCACATTTTGCGTTCACAAGATTGGGAGTGTGGGATGAACTCTGGGGTGCAGGCAGGAGACAGCACAGTGGCTGTTGTTCTCTGCTCGTTTTTTGAAAACAGAGAGTTTGTGCTTTGTTAATTTTAATATAGGGTTTAACAGTGGCATATGGTAGTCGTCATCAAAGGAATTACTCCTTTTCCCGGGAGCAGAAGTTATTTTTTAGAGTAAAGAATTTTTAGGCCCACAATTTAGACACATGCTCATTCTTAAAACTGATTTGCTTGAAAATTTACCTGAATCCCCTTTGGCAACTTCCACTTTTCAATTTCGACCCCCTGCGTTAGCTTTTCCTCGCTGTGACAGGTTTTTGAGAAAAACGATCCACAAGAGGAAATACTCATTTTGGGTCAGGCTTTCAGCAGTTTCAGTTCATAGCTGACTTCATGAGCAGAAGGACGTGGCGCAGGAAAGCCCCTCACCTGTGGCAGCTGAGGTGAGGAGCCGGAGAAGGGAAGGCAGAGACCGCGGTGGAGATGCGGAGAGGAGCCATAGACCCAATCTTGCCCCCCGTGACCCCAGTTCTTCAGCACACGTTGTTCTTCAGCTTCTTCCAGATATCGTGGCCTGGCCGTATTGTTCATGAGAAAAACAGGTTGCCGGTCCTCTTACAGAGGGAAGCCTAGAAAGGGCATGGGGTGCTGCCTGTGGCATGTTTACCAGATGAAGCTCAACATAAGCCCAGCCTAGATTCAAGGGAGACTCAGCTTTTGAATGAGAAGACTCACAAAGAGTTGCCAGCTATTTTTAACCTGACCACCAGGTTCTTGCAGTTACTGGCTTTGGGAAAGTCAGGGCTAAAAACTGGGAAAGGAGGGTAGGCAGAGGTAACCCCTAAAGATAGGCTGTTCAATTAATACTGTCCACCTGACTTTGGTTACAAAACCAAGACACACTTGTCTTTCATGACGAGGTAAAGGTGCTAGAGTAGAGGCTCCATGCCCCGGCTTTGGCAGCACCTCAACATTACCTTTCCGTTACTGTGCTTATATTTAGTTTGGCCTCTCATAAAACATCTTTAGGTTTTTGATCCTTGTGTGAAGCTTAAGGAAAGGAGGGTCTCCAGTAAGGCTGTAGCTTGAATCAAGGATTGTGCCGTAGGTCGTGGCTGTCCTCCAGGTTCCTGCAGGCCTTGGGGCCAAATACCAGGTGTTCGCGGCTGCCACACGCTCACAACATAAGTTCCTTTTACCTCGGAGTTTATCTGTCCCCACATGTTGGCCCTAAAACTTGCCTTGTATTGACATTCTTAAGGGCATTTAAAAATACTTTTGTATGGTGCTTTCTATCTTCAGGGTTAGGGTGCATCAAATCATTCTAGCGTGTTAGCGTTAGAGAGAGTGAGGTTTTTCCCATGAATCGATTTTTCATAATTTAAGTAATTTTGTTAAACTCCATACTTTTGAATATAATGGTGTAAAGATGTCCATAGGATATCTCTTTGTGTATATAAATGATATTTTTTCAAGTTACACTTATTGTTCTATACTCCTTTTATTTTTTATTTCTGAAATTAGGTTGGCCCATTCCAGTCAGTCTTTTTTTCTTTGAAAAGTTGTCTTAGGGGTCAGTGCGTCTGTTGTAGTATCTCCTGTGTGCGCTCTGTGCTTCACTGCCCTTACCGCATCCCGCAGCTGTGGCTTCTCACACTCCTCTGTCTTGCACTGGTTGTCATCCCTCATGTGTAAATTATTTCTCTTTCTGCCTTCTGACAGTCTGATCATCTTTCTATAATGCAGGTTAAACTATTTTTCTAAATGGAATTTTAATACCTCTTCCTCCTCTGAATTCATGAAATGCTGAGTCAAAATGCTTTTCTAAGTATTAAAAATGTATGCTAAGTCTCAAAGTGAAAAGACAAAATAAGAGAGGATTACAGTAAAAACTTTTACAAACTATATCTCATGTTTTTCTGTTAAGTTAGGTTCCTGGTGGCTAAAGACTTTTGTGTTTCTTTCCATGCTGGATAACATGTTAAAGAACTTGGCCTCGAATGTTTTATAGTTTTTGTGATATTTAGGTTTGGAAGCTTTTGGTCACTGTATTTTTATTTTTAATAGACTTCTCATAAACGTTTTGTATTAAACAAACGTTAGTAGGGAACTGATATTATTAACATTCTCCTCTTTCACTCTTACAGTTTGGAAATTTTAGTGACCACACAGAAGGAATAGACATACAAATTGGACAGCCAGTGCCAGAAACAGATATAGGCGTGTGCTTTGGTGGGTACCAGCCTAGGTACGCACCGTATCCAGGCAGCTGTTCCTCAGCCAGTGACTCCATGTGGACTTTCTTCACTGATATTGCTGGACTGGTGAGATGATAAAATTGTTACACACATATTAGTTTATTTAGATTATTGCTACTTTAAAAAATATCAACTGTTTTACGTAATGTATAAAGTGTACTTGAAATTTATATTGTAAACACATCTATACCAAATTTTTCTTGAGTTTAGAAATGAAGGCAGTGATAATTATTTCTGCTGGTACAAGGGCTGATACAGTGTTCATTTAAGTAAAAGAGAAACAGACTTTCAAAGTGAAAATCTGATTCATCCACATGTACAATGCTTTCTGCTATGGTTCTAATGCTACTTGTTCCCACTGGAGCTCATGTTGAGATTTAATTGCTATGGGGTGAGGATTGAGTCCCACAGTCCCCTTGGAAATTCTTCCCCTAACCCCCAGTCCTATGGCTCTCCTCTGGTCCCACCCAGTCCTGAGAGCCAAACCTTTAACACATGAACATCTGAAAGTTATTCAAATCATTGTACTAGATGTTACGGACTTTTCAGAGCCGTTGAATCCTCTGCACTGCTGCCTGAAACATTTTCATGAATCCAATGCTTCATTCTGCTTGCGTATGTGGGTTACTTAAAAGCAACACAATAGCTGGACATGGCGGCCCATGCCGCTAATCCCAGAACTCTGGAAGGCTCAGGCAGGTGGATGACACATCTGAGTTTAGCCTGGCAACTTTAGCAATTTAGCAAGACCTTATCTCAAAATAAAAATAAAAATTTAAAAAAAGGGCTAAATGGAGATGAAATTTAGTGCAATGGAAGGCCCTAGGTTCAATCCCCAGCATCACTACGAAAACAAAACAAAACAAAACAAAGCCAGCGTGACACTCATCCTGGTCACATGTGAGGTCCTCTGAGGAAAATGCTCGCTCCCCCTGCAAGTGCATGCTCCCTTTACTTCCTAGTTTTATCTCTACATTGTGTATCCCACAACAATTTAGAGTTGGAATTGCATACATATACAGTTTAGTTTCACACAATTTTATAAAATAGGAACTGTTCCATTGAAGCGGTACGAAATTTGAGTGTATTTAGATAGATAAATAAATACATCTTTTCTCACACTGTTCCATTTCTCCTTAGTTGCTAGAGTGACTCCCCCAGAGGAACTCTTGGTATAACTTATTGCTGTTGTCCTGTTGCTCAGGGATTTAGTGGTAGGCTAAGACGTACAAGGGTCTTGCCTTGGATGCAAAATTTGTGGGGGTTTTAAAGCACTCAGCAATCATAATAATTCTTACATGTGACTTTTCAAAAGATCAAAATTAATTAGAGATCCAGTAGTGAGAAAAGTAGCTAATTTTTCTCAGCTTTTGAATAAATACAGGATCAGACCTGCACCTGCACCACTCACCCTGATTCTCACATGGATCGTGGCTCACAGTCTGGATGCCTGTTCTGTGAGGGTTTTACATTTGTAAGATACTAAAATAAGAACCAGTTTCCTTGTCATGCTGTAGTCTTCTTGGTTTTAGAAGAGAAACCCAAATGTTTAGTAGCACAGTGTAGAGTGAAGGAGAGGACTTTTTACTGGATGATGATGTAGTCATCATAAAAGGTTCCTAAGATGAGTTTATAGCAGATCAGCCCACTATGTTGCCAGGGTAGCACACATCTCTAATCCCAGCCACTCAGGAAGCTGAGGTGGGAGGGGCAGTTGAGCTCCAAGTTGGAGACCCATCTGGACAGTATAGTGAGATCTTGTTATCAATCTTTCAGTCAAACAATCGATCAGTAATGTGTAGAACTTTTTAAGGAATGTAATGGAACATACTCTGGAAAGTGCTCTGGAACTTTTTAAGGAATGTAATGGAAAGTTTCCTGAGTCTTCTAGCATTTAATTCTCTGGCAAACTTGTAGACATAATTTTTAAGAAGACTATTCATTCATTCTACAGTACAAGACATATAGGCCAACTTCCATCTGTCTTGCATCTTTTCAGAGTGTTAAGTGAGACAAGCATGCACCACTGCAGACAAGTGAACATATCGGAATGCGACGCGTGGAGTTGAAAGCTCTGTTTTACTATGTGAGACAGGAAACAGTTGCATATGTTTCTAGGCTCCATTCCATTCAGAAGGATCTAGAGAAGACCCTGAAAATAATTTTTATGTTTTTTAATGCATATCTGCATAACATTTTCTCAAATCTTTTCAACCAGCACTTTTTGTTTTCAAGTTTTCTTCTTTTTCTTTATCTTTCTTTTCTTTCTTTATTTTTTTGCTATAAAAGAATCATGACATCTTTCAAGGTTCCTTGTCCTCTGTCTAGAAAATTAGAATTTAGAGGAGTAGCATACTCAGGCTTGGTAGACCTTTGTGTGAAATGTTACAGAAGAGGCTGATACTTGAGCAGAAAATATCACCAGACTATGCAACATTCAGTTCTCTTCATTTTAATTGGAATTTCTAGATTTTCAGCAATTCCAATTTTTCTTGACAATTTTAAGTTTCTGTCTTCTATAGTTTGTCAAGAGATTTATGTTGTCTATACAATCTATTAAATGGGGGGAAACAAATGATGCTTAATAGCTCTCATTAATTTTATCAAGTAGAATAGAATTTTCTCATTTAAGAAAGTTTATGAAGGAAAATAGTAACTGTTATCTTTAGTGACTAGAAGATTTTTTAAAATCACAAAAAGAAGGAAGTCATTTCCCACCTTTGCCTCTATTGTAGTAGTGTGTACCAGTCTCTCACCACTTTGTATGCAGTCAGTGGCAGCCCAGTTTATGCTCTCCGTCTCCCTGCGGTGGTATTAGCTGTGGCAGCTGCCATAATTAATACAGTGTTTTCCTGTTGATGTCTATTTAGAACACAGACATGTATTCATATTTTTATGAGTCTTCAAATATAATAAAGATTTGTAACAGTTGCTGTAGTACTTAAATATGAAGGAGATGATTGCTCATTAAGTAAAATATGACAAAAAGTCCTTGTAAGTTCTTTTATTTTAAAGAAAAAGTTTGTTTTCTAATAGTCTAAAATAGAGTTAATGTTTTGTTGTTTTGTCTTGTTTTGTTTTGAGATAAGGTCTCCCCATATAGTTCAGGCTGGTCTTGAGCTCACAGAGGTCCTCCTGCCTCAGTCTCACAAGTGCTGGAATTATAGGCGTCTACCATGCTCGGAAAAATATAGTAAACTTTTCCAATGCTTTTGAATTTATTTCCAATAAAAAGATGATTTTCCCTCCCAGCAAAAGCTTCAAAGTTTTTTCTTAGGAATAATCGCTTTCCCCAAAATTGGCAGAAGTTGGAAAGTTTTTGTGAGTGCTTTGAGAACATTTTAGATATTTTTCTGTTTTAAATAGAAAACAGTGGCTCTCACATATAATTCTGAACCTCTGTAGGACAGAATGGTAGTGCTGTTTGTCAGAAGTGCAGATAATGATTCATTGCTACGCGTTCTGTAATAGTTTCTTGCTGTGAATAATTACCTGTAGAATTTTGTAATTGATAATAATGTTTTGAAAATTGCATATTTCTTGATTAGCCTAGAGCAGCCAATTAACATCTTAATATGCTTTAACAACCATACAGTAAATCATGTTATCATCATTTTTAACAGGATGGTGAAGTGGATGCTGAAGAACTGCAAAGATGTTTGACTGAGTCTGGAATTAGTGGAACGTACTCTCGTGAGATCTTTTATTTCTCCCTCTTATAGAATTGAAATAAGAAATTCATTTTCTAATTTTTCTCCATACTTAGAATATTTAAAAAAATATACAACGTAAAGGGTCAAATAGTTCTGTTGCCCCTCTTGGTGTTAACAGCTTGTAGTGTTATACCCTTTTAGTATTACCAGTTCAACCTTGGATTCTTTTGCTCAATTTGAGATAGGAATCTTGAAGAGGCAAGCAGTACCAACTGAACAAGGCACTGTGGAGGCCGTGTTTGAGCATAAGAAGAGGGCGGGCAGCACATGGGACTGGTTCGTGGTCTTGGTTTCCCAAGGATGGGAGGAGTAAAGCTTGTGTAGACAGAAATGAAGAACTTGTGCCGGTGCACAACAGCTGCTGCACAAGACTGCAGGATTTCTGTACATGTCTTCTCAGTTCTTTACTTCTGGCACCTGGGTTTGCACTTGAAATGGAGATCTGTTTCAGTGTAGCCGCTCCACCTAGGATCAGTAAGGAGAAGGTGGTGAAGGGTGATGGAAGGTGCTCTCCGCTGCCATCCCAGTTGCATATTTAGCATGCTGGTCAAGTTCAAGGATATTGAGCATGACAAGGTTACAGGAAAGCTTGGAGAAGGAATCACAAGCTCCTGAACCCGGACAGTGGTGGAGCCATCTTCCCAAGACCTCATATGTCACAGAAGACAATCTTGGTGGAGAGTTAGAGGTTCTGTAATCTGTGTCAGTCTTGCAGAGCTTGTTACGCAAATAACTTCATTGTACATTCCTGGCTTCTCAACATCAACCGGTCACAAAAGAGACATTGTTCAAATTTGTTTTAGCTGACTCCTTTGGAATTGTCATCCAGATCTCAAAATACTGGGCCTGTAACACTATATATGTTTAGTTTAATGCTTATCAGTTTGTGTCTTTCTGGGAAACGAGGACTTAACTCTCTTTCAACCTTAAAGTCAGCTCATCCTTGATATCCACACAGGAGCCTGCGTCTTCCCACTCTTCCGTGCAGTTATATAATAACACTGTTAGGTCCGTAATCTACGTTTACCTTACTTTTACTTTCTGCATACGGTTCATAGCAGTGTTTTGTGATAATGTATGAATATTCCTCCTTTTCATGTAACTTTTCACTTTCCATGAAATTAATAGCTGCAAGGCGCTCTGTCTTTCCCGTCAGCATGGGGGTTTTGGGTGTGCTCTGTTTTCTGCGCTCATGTGTCACACTGGCATTCTTCAGCATTCTGGGGTTTTCCTTCCTCTCTCTGGAGTTGTCTTTCCTCTTTCTCTTACATTGCTGTCTCCTTTATTCCATCTCCTCTTGTTTTTTTCTCTCTCTCTTTCTTTTTTTCTCTCTCTTTCTTCTTCCTTCCTTCCTTCCTTCCTTCCTTCCTTCCTTCCTTCCTTCCCTCCCTCTGTTGCTGGTTATCAAGTGCAGGGGCACACTGTTCCCCAGCTCTTTTGATTTTTATTTGAAACAGGGTCTTCCCCAGTTGCCCAAGCAGGACTCAAACTTCTGATCCTCCTTCCTCAGCTTCCCTCTTACTGGTTTAGAGACTCGTGTCACCACTCCCAGCCCTTGTCTCCTTTCTTCCAAAAGCATTCAGTCTCTTATTTCAGTGAAATACTGCATGGGAGGCAGAGTTTTGAGCCCTGGTGTATCTGGGGTTGCTTTCGTCCTTCCTTCGGAGTTGTTCAAGCAGGTGTAGGGTTCTAGGTTAGAAATCACTTTCACAGAGACTGCTGAAAGCATCACTCTTGCTTTTAGCTTCCACTGTGGCTTTCTCTTTCTCTCTTTCTCTTTCCTTCTCCACATGTGATTTACTTTTCCATGCAGGAAGCTTGTGATACCGTCTCTATACCTCTAGGGTTCTGAAATTTCATATCGTGTGCCTAGTTGTCTCATTGGGGGAAATCAGAGAGTATGTTCAGTGTGAGGACATAAATTAGTTCTTGGAAATATTTTTCCAGTGATTTTTCTCTAGTTTCTTTTTTTAATACATGTTATTTGAACTGGACTGGGTTTTTTTTATGTTTTTGTTTTATCTCTCCCTCTACTTTTTGGAAAATATCTTCTTTTTAAAACTCTATTGAATCTTTCATTTATGCTGTTAAGTTTTTTTTTTAATATTGAAAACACTGCAAAAAAAAGAACAAGAGCAAAATGTTTTTTAAGATAAAAAGAACAATAGCAAAATGGTTTTAACACTATTACACCAAGAGTGTTTGAAAGTTACTTTGAGTTCTAGTCTGTATTGTTTCTCTTATTAGTTGTATGAACCTGGGAAACTCTTACTGGGCCTCAGTTTCTTCATTTGTAAAATTAGGGACATAATGCATTTGACAAGTTTATGACCATGGGATACACCCTGCTGGACTCGCCAAATAGTCAGTGAGTTGTAGTTCTGAAGATAGTACTGTACACCCATACGTATACTAATGGTTTTTAATGTATATTTTCTCCCTGAATGTAATATCTTCTATTATCTTTATGAGATACTTGATATACTTAGTTTTTTTTTTCTACATAACATTTCTTTCTTCAAAATTGTTTTTATCTTTCCAGTTTGTTTGGTTATCTTTTATGTCTTTTCTTAAGTATCTGATGATATTTTGTCGCTTATCTTTTACTAAAACACTCACTATAAGGCCTATCACCGACTAGCCTGGTGAAGGTGTATTTGTGGGTGTACTGATTCAGGGTATACTTGTTAGGCTGGGCGGTTTTGTTATTGTTTTAGTTTGTGTCTGAATGCCACTCACCAAAGCCCATGCAGTCGTGGAGCAGGCTTCTTGAGTTTTATGATTGATTCACCATCAAATATTGGAATTATGGGTGTGAGTGCTACACCTGCCTTGGGGCGGGTTGTTTGTATATAATGTAAGGGAGGGAAGAAAGCTGCTTGGGGGCAGCTCCTCCCTTTTACTCTTGTTGCTTGGCTGTCTTATGTGCAATGAACGGTCGCCCTGTGCCATGTGTCACTCTGCCTTGGAGCCAGCCGAGTATGGGCTGAAACCTCCACAAACTCTAAGCTAAATATACCTTTTCTTCCTTCATTTTGGGTGACAGGAATTTTGTCTCAGCAAAGAGAGAAAAGTAACTAAGACAATTACAGAACATTGAGTATACCTTTAGGGATTTCTTTTTTGGGGGAGTTGTTTTTTTAGTTGATATGTCTGGAGAGGAGGTTCTTCAAGCTTTTGTAAAATTTCAGTTGGTTACCTTGTTTTAGTGGATAGCTCATACCAGCTGTGCCTGATATCCCATAGTCCAAAGACAGCTGCCAAGAATAAAACTACAGATTTCTGCTTGGGTGAGAGTAAGTGGGACAGCCATCAACTAAACAGAGGCATGGAGGGTTTTGGGGACATTAGATGCCCCTTAAATAGACATCATGCAGTTCTGTTTTTATCTCCACCTTCACACATGTTTTTGTAAGTACTGGTAATTCTTAGACATTTGAAGTCTCATCCAAAATAACTAGGTTTTTTTTCAGCTGTTCTCATTATGAGTAAATATTAGTTAGCTCACATCTGTTGACTTTGTAACTTGAAAAATCTTTTACTTGTGATTCTTCTGGTACTGTTTTTCTCTAAAGGTTTATGTTTTGTTAAAAAATAAGCTGTTCGGCTGGGGATATAGCTCAGTGGAATAAGCACCTGCCTAGCAAGCGCAGGGTCCTGAGTTTGATCCCCAGTACTGCCAAAAATAAATAAATAAGCTGTTCATTCAGATGGGTTGTATGGAAAGGGTTGTGAATGTCTCCATTTCTTTGTCAAAAATATTTCTTTTTACATATACTATCCTATTCTGAAATTGAAGATACCTTTATTTGTTATCTAATTTTTCCATTTATGATTATCCATTTAGATTTTACCATTTCATGATTGTGTGCTAAATTAATCTTAAAGCACAGTGGGTTATTTATTTTGTGAAAAGGTGAAATGCAATTCCATAAATTTCTCATGCAACACTATTCCACCAAGAGTGTTTGAAATTTACATTGAGTTCCAGTCCTGATTATTTCCCTCATTAGTTATTGAAGTTGGGAAACTCTTACTGGGCCTTGGTTTCTTCATTTGTAAAATTAGGGATATAACGCATGTGACAAGTTTATGACCGTGGGATACGCACTACTGGACTCGCCAAATAGTCAGTGAGTTACCTGTTGAGTTGTAATTCTGAAAACAGTACTGTATACCCAACAGTCGTACATCAGCTAAATACAACTTTCCTTCCTTCATTTTGGGTGTCAGGTATTTTGTCTCAGCAAGGAGAGAAAAGTAACCAAGACAGTTATGGAACTTTGGGTATATCTTTAGGGATTTCTTTTGTGAGGGTTGTTTCTTTAGTTGATATTTCTGGAGAGGAGGTTCTTCAGTCTTTTGGAAAATTTTACTTTATAGAATATTTTTTAATCTTCATTAGTGGGTCTAAAATTTAGCTGACATAATTTCTTTTCAAAGATTTCACAAATTATCCAGTAGCATAAAATAAATGACTTAATCTTAAATTTATTTATGGATTTATTCATTCAGTCAGTCATCTTAAAGAGCTGCTAGTAAGAACTTTGTAAGCTTAATGACCTATATTAATATAATATCTCCTCTATTAAAAATATGATGTAATTGATCTTGAGATACTAGTTGGATGTAATTGGGATACAATTAGAAAAATTAAATTTTTTCTAGTTGGCTCATTGTATTACGATCAATATGAATGTGTTAGTATCTCTTTTAATAACCTTTGACTTCAGGTTGGATAGTTTGTGTTGATTTATTTTTCTTTTGTTCCCTCTTCTTTCAAGGAAAAAGAGTTGCTCAAGATCAGACACACATCTTTTTAAATTTAGTCAACTGTAATAAGCTACCGATGGTTTACCTATATCTGCTACAGTGCTTTAAACTCTTTCTGGTGGTAGGGAAGAGTTTCCTAATGTGGTCTTCATCTGTCTTCTTGCTGTCCTCATATACCACTCCTTTCTCTTGTACTCTGAGTCCTTCAAGATTATCTGATTACCTATCAAACTTCTATTTAAAACTCACCTGTCAATTTGTGTTGTGAAAATTGAAGGCCTCTTTCTTTTTGGGCTTTATGCAAAGCCAAGTGCTTTAAACACCTCAAAAACATCTATGATAGTAATTTTGGGTTATTTTATATTTGCTTCTTTAATTACTTTAATCCCCTCACTAGATATGAGTGGTTGGAAAACAATATTTTGGGTTTTTTTTTTTCTTGTTAGTGTAAATGCTTAACATTTTATGAAAGTTCGTTGATGACAATGGTTGTGAGTTTTTGACAGATGTTAAACGTTTATTTTTAGAAATAAAGATTTTCATAATTTTACATAAGTAAAATTTAGGGGACTTTGACTGAAATATTGAATATGTTTTGCAGCCTTCAGCTTGGAAACTTGCAGAATTATGATTGCCATGTTGGATGTATCCTTGAATAAAAGTAGAAGCCACTGGGACGTGGAGTTAATACTCTCTAAATATTAAGGCAGCTGCTAGTTATAAGTGACTATAAAGTAAGAAACTAAAATTTGTGAAATACTTGGTAAGATCCTGTTTGAAGTCTTGACACTTACATTTTTATGTGGAATTATATTCATATGGTGAATGAAGCTGTTCTGTGGAAGCACATTTTTCAGTCACTAATTTGGAGTTTTGGGTCAGGTAAATCCTCTAAAGGAACCAGAACTTATTTTTGTTAATAAAACTATCAGAGAGATCATAAAGGGAAAATGGGATTCAGTGAATTCAAGGAACTTTGGGCTGCTATTAATGCCTGGAAGCAGAACTTCATGAATATCGATCAAGACCGAAGTGGCTCAGTAGAGCATCATGAATTGAGTCAAGCCATTGCTGTTATGGGTAAGAAAACTACATTTCTTAAGGATCTATCTGAGTCCTCTTTCTTCTGTGATCATATTAATCTTCATTGCTTCAATTTGCTAAGTAGTAAAGATTATATACATAATTTTAAAATAGCAATTTCCTTAGTTTAGGGTCAGGTTCATAGGTAAATTCTGAATAGAGACCTTTACAAAATTACTTTTCAAAAGATGAACACATGGATCCATCCTGAATTTCCTCTAAGTATATTTTAATTTATTTCTGATTTAGCTTATCTCAACCAGTGACAAATCTCTGAATTAGCCTCTAGCATGTAACCAATAGTAAAAAGCAATTTTTTGCTTCATTTTCTTATATACTATACACAGTAAGTACAAGGATACTGCGTTTTGTTTATTTATTTTTTGGTACCAGGAATGGAACTCAGGACGTTGTGCTTGCCAGACAGGTACTTGTGCTGCATTTTAAAATATTTTAAAAGAATGTGAATTTATTTTCATTATATATTTGATAAGTTAACCTACTTAGTTTAACTTCTAAAATGGTAAGTGCAGTAATATTTAAGTTGTTTATATTTAATGCAGTTTTAAATTGCCTTGTTAATTTTTTATCCTTGTAATTTTATTTATACTTATTTCTAAACAAAATGTGTTTGTATGAAAATTTGTTTCAGAAATTGAAATTAAATTTAATATATAGAATTATCTCAAATTACAATTTTAAGCACTCAAAGTAATGATTGTTTTATGAGCCAGATATTTGAATTTAGTATTTAGGATTGTCTTGGCCATACAAATATGCATAGCTCAATTTAGGATCTTAATGTTTAATGGCTTATACTTGATCTTTAATTCAGTATAATGTTGGGAAATTAACATATTTGAAAAAAATATTCTAAAAAATTCACATAAGCAGTAGAAGAGGCATTGTGAATTATTACTATCTTCAGACTGAGTATTAAAATATTCAAAATCATTTTGCTGAGAATGCTATAGGAAATTTTTAGGCATGTTATCATTACCACATCCAGACTGTAACTAATAGAAAACTCAAAATGCATTTTCAAATAATACTTTGTTTTTACTTGACTTTTAGCAATTTTCATGTGTATCATTTTATTTCTGTTCTTCCATTTCTTTTCATTGTTTTTTATCTTTGGAAGCGTGAATGTTATTTTTCCACATGTCCCTTCCCAAAATAATACTTAGCAATATATACATCTCACTAAATGTATCTTAGGGATACATCAGAGAGAACACATTTATTCTTATTTCTATTTACATGGATCCTATTATTTTTATATTTTAGTTTTTATGTACATTTTAAAACACAACTTTTCTAACTGTAATATATGTATGCAATTTAAAGCTAACTTAAACACATATACTGGAAATCCATGATCAGACACATGTTATGGATAGGAGTTTACAATAAAAAATTTTAGAGGCAACAAGTCTGGAAGAAAAAAACCCCAAAACCAGTAAACTGTGTGAAAAAATAGAATAACAGGTATAGGGTAAGTAGGAATAACGTTTTGTTACTTCTGTTTCTGAGTAACCAGGCTAATCCTCAAATTTTCTTTAGATATAAGACAGTTTTAGTGGGCAATACAGGATTTGCATGATACTGAAGAGCATTAATGATCTTTGCTTTGATATTCTTGGAGAACTATAAACTGGGCATGGGAATGCAGTCCTATAATCCCAGCAGTATGGGAGGCTGAGGGAGGAGGCTTGCAAGAAGGAGCCCAGCCTGGCTAATTTAGTGACTATCTCAGAATAGGAAGGGCTAGGTGTGTAGCTGGGTATGAAGACTGGGTTTAATCCTCAGTGCTATAAAACAAATCGAAAAGAAGTAAATGAGTGTATAAATACTAGAAAAGTTACGGAACTGAAATATCAAACATTGTCCCCATGAAATATTCTGTAAAAACTATGAAATATCCCTAGACATTATTTCAAAATCAAAATATATTTTAAACACTCATTGCAATATTATGTATTTCTTTACCCACTGATCTTTACCTCACTTGACTTTATTACAAAGCTAGAATTGTGTTATCAAAGAAATGATTAATAAGAAAGGTCTAATTTGATCAGTCTTAATGTATTTTATCTCCAAAGTACATTTTTGTGGGCTGAATTTTGGAAGCTAATTTATTTTCTGACCTCCCTAATCAAAATTTAAGTTGCAGTGCTTTCGTGGTATTTTGTTTAGAAGTATTAATTTATCAATCATTTTTCCTTAGGTTATAGATTGAGTCCTCAAACATTAAATGCTATTGTTAAACGTTACAGCAAGAATGGCAGAATCTTCTTTGATGATTATGTTGCTTGCTGTGTGAAGCTCCGAGCATTGACAGGTATTCATCTTTTAAAATGAGTTCAACATTATATAGCTGTTTTTGTTGTCTCTTGTTTTCTGTAGCAAGTATATTGTAATGCATTTTTCCTTTTAATCATTATTGAACCTAATGAGTTTTAAGGATTTAAAATTTATTAATAGGGAAAAATTGTGATGTCCATGTTGTAAAAGGTTTTCTTCATAACTCAGTTGCCTAGGATATTAAATCTCTTACTACTCCATCAATTTTGAAAAGTTTTGTAGGGTACATCAATCTGGGTTGAAGATGGTTTGCCTTTAGGGCTTAAAATACCTCACTCCAAGCTCTCCTTGATTTGAGCGTTTGTGTTGTGAGGTCTGCTTTATTCTGCTACGTTTTCCTTTATAGGTGATATGTTTATTTTCTCTACCTGTTTTTAATATTTTGTTCTTACACTGAATTTCTGGAATCTTGATTATTATATGCCTTGTTGTAGGTTTATTTTGATATTGGCTATTTGGAGTTCTGTATGCTTTATTTGTTTGTATGTCAAGTTTTCATTCTAGAAATTCCTTAAATTAGAGGTCCCATTTGACCCAGCCTTTTTCCTTTGGGGTATCTTTGCAGAAGAATTAAGCACATCTTACCACAGTGATATATATGCATCCATGTTTATTGCAGCACAATTGTTATAACTAAATCTTGGAAGCAACCCAAATGCCCATCAATCAAGGAAAGGATAAAAAAGATTTTTTAAAAAATGTAATGGCATAGACCCATATTTGTAAGCATCATATTGTTTCATTAGTGTGAGAAACTAACAAGTAAGTAAGATCCAAAATGTGCAATAGATATTGTGAACAGGGAAGAAAATGTTCAAAAGAAAACACAAACAGTGATGGGGGAAAAGGGAAAGAAAGAAAAGGAAAAAGAACAAAATGCATTTATACACAAGATAGTTAAGATAATCAGGTAGTTTCTCTTAGTTCAATGAAAAGTTTGTGCTAACATTGTTTGGACCAGATACCACGCCTGTACCTTGTACTCTGAGTTACTACTATGCAGGCAACAATACTCACTGTATTAATGATTGTAACTCTCCTACTAACCTATTTTGAAACTGTTTTATTGTTATTTTTTATTTTTTCTCTTTAAAAAGCTCGTAATATTTAATTGAATATGAAAGTCTTCAGTCTCTGTACTTGGAGATATTTTTTGAATTTATAAATTTCAAATTATAGCTTTAAAACATTATTTCTTGATTGAAAGATTTCTTTAGGAAAAGAGATCACCTGCAACAAGGGAGTGCGAATTTCATGTATGAAGATGTGAGTATCTTGCTGTACAGTCTCACATTTGTACTGTGTTCTGAAAGTGCTCTTAGGTGCCAGGAAGCTTGGTGATATGCTGTACAAATACTGATATTCATTCGTTCATTCATTCATTCGTTTATTCTGTACCCCAGACTGTCACACCGAGCTACTTACTCCAGCCCTTTTTAAAATTTTTATTTTGAGCCAGGGTCTCACTAGTTGTTGGGTTTCCCAGACTGGGCTTGGATTTGTAGTCTTCCTGCTTCAGCCTCCTACAGTGTTAGGATTACAGGCATGAAATTTGGGAAGAAGTAACATACTTTATAGACCATATTCTTTTTTGTATTTTTTCAGCTGAACTAAAATATAAGATTGAATATTGGTATAAATACCAATTTTACTTTATTTTATATAAAAAACCTCTTAAATTTTATGATATTTTGGCAGTTTGCCTTCCAAGTCATTTTAAAGGATAAAAATTACCATTATTTTATGCAGATCAGTTTACTTACAGTGATGTATATTTCTAAAGCAGGGTATTTTAATGTATGACAAATTAGGGAAACTGTTCATTTCTCATTTCAAATGTTACTATTAACATGATTCCAGTTTTCTTTTTACTTGAAGCTGTAGGAAATACTATTTTACATATGCTTTAAGGGTTCAGGATTTTTGATTTGTTTTTGTTGTATTTATTGATGGGAGTTAGGATCAGAAACACCTGACTAGTGTATACTGGCTTGAATTACAAGGCTTAAGTCACTTGAAGTTTCCTTTTTATGAGAAAAGCTCTAATGGAATATAATCAGTCCCATACAATTAAAGAAAATCTTGTTTTTGCCAGATGATAATTTTATTTATGTGTTAGTTTTTACAGGGCACTATGACAATATGAATGCCTAGGATTTTGAAAGGTGAAGAAATACTGTGAATCCTTTTGCTTGAAAGAAATGAAGTGGATTGCTTTAAAGTAAAACTTTTGGCGCTTTATCATGTGCTTGGATGTCAAACCTCTTCTCTTTCCATGTTTTCTTTTAAATGCACAATTCAAAGTAGTCAGTGTTATGGCTTATTTAGGTTATTACTGCTTTTGGAAAAATTACAACTACAAATATCTGACTAATGTTGTAAAATATTGATATATAATTAAATTAGGTCCATACTTCTTAGATTTACTTTTAACAATAAAAGCCTAGACTAAGAGGAACATGCTAACATGATAGATTGTTTAAGAAGCCAGAAGATAAAAACGTAGATAAAATCTATTTATACTTATCTCGAAATCGCATATTATAGTTTTGAGTTTCCTTTGTACTGTGGATACTTGAAGGTCAGCAGGACAGGAAAGTGGGGCTTTGTGCCATCTTTGTAAGGGGGGTTATGAATAAGCAAATTCTGGATCTTGAATTTGAATTTGTAATGAAATAAGAGTACAGGGTTACTGGGGTTCTTTTTCTGTTTTTTGCACTGCGTATTTTTCTTCAATATATATAATTGTGTGAGAAAAGTTTTTAAACACAGCTTTTTTCTCTGCACTCTTTTATTAGTAAAGATACAGATATCCTGAAATGGCATCTTTCTCTAAATATAGATTATTTTAGGAAATAGCACATATTTTTAATTAGCTGTCAACTTTTGCCTATTCTGTTAAACCAAGTTTATATAACATTTTAAAAAATCAAGGAATCTATTATTCTGTTTAAATGTTCAGAAACGATAAATTTAGCTTATTTAACCACATTTGTTAGGTTTTTTTTTTTTTTTGTATTTGTAAACCAGCTCATGTTTTGATTATGTCCATGTAATGTATGCTGTTTAGCTTTGGAGGCTCCCAGCAGCATGTCTGGGTAGTTTTACTGCAGAAATTGCAAAGGAGAGTTGTCAAGTTCTTAGGAATTAAATCTCTGTATAAATTGTTCTTCTGTATATTCTTTTTTGGCAAAACCCTGTCTTTTTAAATGAAGATTTAATAAACCATATTTTATTCTTACTCTTGAAATCAGTATCTTCCAGCCTGAAAGCAAATCTAAATTGACATAATTTTAATCTGGCTCATAAGCAGAATAATGTATCAATTTTTGAAAACTTTGTCTCAGAAGATGGGAGATACATAGTATTATTTTTAGAAAAACAGTTCCTCTAAACATACAAAATTTTAAATCAGCTTTTACATATTTTAAAAAATGTTAGGATGGAAATAGTATATAGTCATTTAGACATTGATTTTTTTAAATAATTTATATTTTGCTGTTAAATTCAGTTGGTCAGTTTTATATAAATGAGCCAATAAATAATTCACATGTCTTTGTTCTCTGGTTGTTATATTTTTTCATAAACATGTGAGAGAACATTAAATGAGCCACATAAACTATAGAACTCTAAGTAGAAATATAGGAAAAAGCAACTGTGTAGTGCAAATGTACTATATTTTCTTTGTATTGAATAATGATGATATAATCACTGTTAACCGGTGATCAATTTCCAAGTCGCTGTAATGTTCTGAGGTCAATTCTGATAACCTTCCTCACTTGAGTGATCATAGTTGCAATAAAACTTTAAATATTATTCGTAAAAGTTTCTACCAAATAACGCTTTGTATTGGAAATCTTTACACAATCCCACACCTACCCTTTCTAGAAGGTTTCCCTAGGAGCTTTGATATTAAGAGCTCTGTGAAGAAACTTCCATGGCCAAACATACTTGGCAAGTCTCATCTGCCGCAGGGAGCATGGTACCATGTTAGTGTGTGGAAACCAAGATACTTACAGTCTTGTCTAATTTCCTTTGACCAAGTTTATTCCAACCTTTTTGGTATTAGAAGTCCTTTTTCTAGCAGGCTGTTGTAAACTGATGGCATTTCATTGTGAGGCATTCTTTTTCACTTGAATTTAGTGAATAGTCCTTATAAAAACATTAGGCATCGAGTGTATTTTACCAGGACTTTTTATGCTAAAATGCAGTTTATTTTTTGATGCGTATAAAATAATTAATGTAAGCATATAACTTTCACTGAGGTAAAGATTCAGTAGTTTTAAGATGAACGTAACTGCAGTATCGATGTAGTTGGGAGTATGTGCTGGTTAGCTCACATCCCAGTTTCTTTTGATGATGTAAATTATTAATAATGTACACTCTCAATGTATAAGTGCTTTTATTTATACAGTAAACATGTTTCCATGTCATTTTGAAAATTTTAAACATTCAAATAGCTTGCTGTAAAGTTTTATTTAATACAAAATTCGTTACATATATGATATTATGAGATGCTTCAGTTCAAACAAATAGTGCATTAATTCACCTGTATCTAAAAGACTGCCAAAGAACTAAATGTCATTGTATTGCACTTCTGTTTTGAGTGGTCGCCTACATAGCACATCAACTGCATCGAGGGGAGGCATTACTAGGAGACTATCGATCTGGTCCACCTTACATGTGATTCCGAAGGCTGGGCTTATTTGACACGTGTAAGCACGCATCCAGGAAAAAAGTGATGAGGAATGTAGTGAGTTTATATATTTATTTCCAGAAAAGAAAACATTTACCCTGGAAGAAAGTAGAGTTTATTCTACTTTAAACTCTGTGCAATTTAAAAAAATAACAAAAATTCAATTTAAGATTATTTCTTTAATTAAAACACACAAATAATGTTCACTTGTAATCTTATGACATTACTAAACCGCACATTCAAAATAAATACTATTTGTTTAAAAATGTGTTTCTCTTTGTCCTTTTATGTTTGAAAAATTCAAACATGATATGTTTTTTCTTACCTTGTTACAACTGTTCTGGGGAAATTGATAGGAATAAAGTTATTAAAATCTGGTAAATTAAATCTGTTAAGTAAAACCCAAGACTTTTTCTTTTTCATCTTCTTTCCCTTAATCTTTAAAATACAACCATGGGTGTTTTAGCACTTTGAACCTTTCATTTAAAAATCTCATTTTTGTCTCAATTTAATCACTGAATAGTGAATTAATCAATTTCAAATCAGTTCATAATGCTCAGGTATTATCTATGAGTTTACCTACACATTTATATAATATTAGATGATGCAAATAAAAATGTCTAGAACTCTTGTTAGTGATGAATGCAGACAAGATTTTAAATGAATACTTTTTAGATGCTTTATGGCAGAGTAACATTAAAACATCACGTGCAAAAATAAAATTTAAAATTTATTGTATTTTAGAATACTTAGCATAAAACTACTTTCCAGCAGAACACTGAAAAAATTAGGAAAAACCTCTGTCTCACTATCAGTTTCTTATCTAAATGCTAGAAAATCTGTGCTTTTGTTTCCTGCCATATCTCTTTCTACTTGTTTTTAAACATTTTATTTTCTGTCATGTAAAGAAAGGGTCTTACATATTTAATATTTCTTTTCCCCAAGTAGCTCGGTAATACACTGTTTTGTGCTTTATTTTGTGAGCATTCAAAATTCAGATTGGCCTCTGTGCCTGTGAGTCAATGATGAGTAGACGCAGGCAGTCACTGTAAATTACCCTACAGTTAGAAAGTGAATAGGCTTTTCTTAAGTGTGAGGTGTGTTCTCAGGTGTGCCCATTCTGTAACATCAGGAAAGGTGACAGTTTGGAAAGATGATGGGTACGGCAAAGAACTGGGCTGGGTCGTCACTTGGTAACTACTCTTCTGTGCTATGTGTGCCGTGAGTGTTTAATTTCTGACTCCGATACACTGTTGGGCGGACTCCAGCTTTTCCTTTCAGAATAAAAGTATACTATGTCCAGGTACATGCACACAATCCTCTGCGTTCTTGTTGGCGATTATCTGATCATATTTTGTTTTGCTCTGATTACTGAAGTTTCAAAGGATATTCTGAACAGTGCTAGTGTGAGTGTTTTGGCAATATACAACTAAAGAACCATGTTCTTGTCAAAGTTGTAGGTCACTTGAAAATGATCGTAGGATTTACTAAGCTTTTAAGTGCATGTTTAATTTTCCCCAGCTATCAAAATGTAGGTCCCTCAAATTTATTTCCTTCCAGGAAATCATTTATTTGATGCATAATTTTAAAATATTTAGGCTTTTTATACTTAGATTCTCATTTCTTCACCAAACTTGGTTATAAAAATGCTTGGGATATTTTCTACTAGCTGTGTTTGGTGTCTTTGTTCATTTATCATATAGGGAAATGTTGTGTTGTGGCTTTTTAAATATTAAAAATAAAATGTGGGTAATTTAAAATCAGCAAACAAATTAAACTGTCCTTAGCTTAATACATGCCTCATAAAGACCAGCAAATTTTATTTTAAAGGTTTTTTTTGAAGAGCATTTCATTTTTTTCTTAAATAATGGAGAAGGAACTAGTGGAGAAATTAAGAATGTATGAAACTTAAAAAAATATTATTTGTATACATTTATCCTCACTATGAAAAAGTTATTTTACAATAAGATAAGGCCTGTTTAGACATCAAAAAAATTAAGTAAACAATCATAAGTGTTTTAGTCAATTACTACCATGGTCTTGAGGGGCAATAACTGAAGTGCTTTTATGTTTCTCTCTTTTCAAAGTAGATACTTTTTTCCACACAATCAGGCTTACCAGTGGCCTAATGGAACTCAGTAAAATTGTAGCACTGTTGTAGTTTTTTGGGGGAGGTACTGGGAATCGAACTCAGGACCTTGAGCTTGCCAGGCAGACGCTTGTGCACTTGTTACAATTACATGATTTTGTAAAATACATCAGCACCACCATGCCTATATCTAGTACTGTGCCTAGTAAAATGTTGGAAATAGTTGGCTTCTCTAGTAAAAGTATCCTAGCTAACTACTGAGATTTACTTTCTTTTTCTCCAAAATAATTTCTTTTATAAATTCTTAAATTGTTCATGTATAAATAGACCATAAAGTATATGATTCATTCTTAAATTATGTATATACTATATTTTCAATACAACTTGTACACTGTTAGCTACCAAAAATTTGCAACCATTTGTACATGAAATTTACATTTCACATATTTACAGTTATTTTTATGTTATTGTAAAACTAGTTGTGCAAGTAGATTACACTGTCAATACCACATAACAATCTTTGAAGAAAATATTTGCTAAAAAATAAATATTTCTGCACAGAGTATTTTAAAAGCGTCATGATTCCATGCTACATTATGTGCATAAAGAGTACAAAGTAGTTGTTTTGGTAGATTGTTTCATTTAGTTTAAAGCATTCCAAAACACTACGTAACCAGATGTGAGTGAGCTTCTTTATATCAGATGACTGACATTTTCAAGCAAGCACGCACATTCTTTTTGGAAATACATTATTCTTTAACTGACAAACATTCTGATATAATACATTTTTCTCATCAAAATTATAAAATGAAAATTTCAACTAAAAAGAGGTAATGTGTCTTTAATTAAAATCAGTAGATGTCTAGGCAATACAGGATTTCTCCATATTTTTACCTCATGTCTTTAACATTCGGAGGAATGGTGGCATATCATCTCAAAGCTATTAACAAGTATATGAGCCCTTGATGAGGCTGTAGGGGAGTTAGTTATAAGATTACTGATTCGGGAATTTTAGTTCTGAATCCGGATGATGCCAACAGTGTGGACTTTTCTTGCTCACAGTATGTGTAAGTATGGAAAAAGTACAGTTGAAATGCTCACAGTTGTGACTATTTTCAGTTAAAAAAATCAAAATATACACAAAGTATATAAAGCATGTGGGCCAATATAGTGCTTTAAAATCATTTAACATTTTTCAAAATATAACTGGAAGCCACAGATAACATGAGTACAATTTAGAAATTAATCTCATTTTAGACATTAGCTTTTAAAAAATAGCAACATTAATATTGCCACTTTTCATAATAAAAACTTTTATGGAACATTCCTATAATCTTGACATTATATAGAAGTTTGATTATGATTGATAGAGCAATAAAGTTGGTCAATTGATTATGATTCCACGTATATTGCATTTCTATCAACATTTAATACTTATATTCATGGTAATAACTTACTAGTTTTAAGTAACCTCTGGTTATCTGAACCTCCACTTAATATTCTATATGAATAATTTTTATGATAGTTTCTTCTCATACTATCAAGTATTCACATCCTCTGTGAATTTTCTTCTCTGTATTGGACATTAAAACAAAGTGCATTTGTCCCACAAAACAATGAAGTAAATTATTCTAATCTTGGCCACTGATCAATCATAATATCTAATACTTTGTAAAGCATTTAAAATATGAACTTTTTAGTCTTTAAAGGTTAATATCACTTCATTATAAGTAGGATGACAAGGAAATAGCTTTATAGGAGAAGACTTATAAGGGAGAGAAGAAGAAACTTTTGCACACCTAGAAAACAATTGCATTGTGAATGTGTAATTTTGTGAATGCTGGACAAAGGCAATATTTGACAAAGGTCAGGATGCAAAAGTAGAGAAAGCCTCCTTACCGCTGACATTCTCTTATTTTGAGTAACTAGATCTTTGGAAGGTGTGTGGGAATCATGCCATAGATTTTTCATTCCAGAGTTTAAGAAATGGAGGAGAGAGCTCGAGTGGTGCTACTGGGCTACCCGGCATGAGGTGAGGTTTACTATACTCCGTAATTCACAAAGCACTCCCATATAGATCTGTCAGGTGATGCCTCCACTTTTGCAGTGTTGGGTACGGAGGCTCACTGACGACTTGTCTCAAGAGTAAGTGGAGAAGGTGGTGTTTTCGTTCAGGCTTACCACATTACCCCATTTGTCTTTCCCACCATTCTACAGGAAAGTGCTGGCAGCTAAATTTCTGTAAATTGTACCTGTGCAATGACAGTGTGGGCATAGGTGCCTGAAAAGAACCATTTACAACTGTGAAATACTATTTTTTTGTGTGTGAAAATATTGCATTTACTTTCAAAATTGTATGTTGCAAATAGATACTCAGATGTCCCTCCGGGACATGTAAAGGAAAGAGGAGCTTCCCAGTGCACCAGCGTTTATAAAGTACATTCTAACAGTACTGAGATGGACTCATCACCTTTGTATACGTGGTATTTAACGTGAACTCACAGTGATTTCATGTTAACAGTTAGATCTCTACTTTCATTATTATTCTACATAGGACCACTTTAAAGCCATAACCCTAATACAGTAAATCCCTGACTTAGCAATGAGTTCCATTTGTAAGTCAGATTTTGACATAAATACACAATGTAATGCATAAAAACCCACAAAAACACAGTAAATCTAACTGCCTATACTACTGTACACTATCACACTATATAGTAAACACACAGCAGCACAACTGGGACAATGTCAGACAGACAAGTAAACTATTTCCACAATTTGTTCACATCTATGAATGAATCCGGGGGTCACTCATATTTGTGAAAATTTGGAACTCCAATGTTCATAAACTGGGGGCTTACTGTATGCAAATTACAATAAATAAAGAATGCCTACACTTCTGTGTTCTGATTCAAAAGCTTTAGTTTTGATAAAAGCTATTCGATTGAAGACGGCACGCTGTGCGGAAGCTAAACTGGAAATACATTTTTGTCACTGTTTTCGATGACATCTTCCAGAACGAGAAACAATTGACTTTTTTGAGCACCTACTATGTGCTAGGCACTTTACTATCTTTTATGTCATTTCTTAAATCTTTTGCGGGGTGGGTACTACTATCCCATCCTTATAGATTCAGGAAAACAGCTTATGGGAGGTTGCTTCATTCAGGCTCACACAGCAGATTAATGAAAGAGGTCTTGTGGGGATGAAGTTGGTCTGACTGCAGAGCCACTTTGCTCTTCCACCCTCTGGCATCAAGTTTTTCATGTACAGAAAGATCATGTGGGAGACAGCATGTTGAAAGATGTTTGCTGGGTCCCAACCCCAAAGCTTCTGATACAGTAGAGCGAGGGTGTTGGCTCAGAATGTGTGTTTAGAACAACTCCTAGGTGATGTGAGTGTGGTTAATTTAGGAGCCACACTCTGAGGTTGACTGTCCTACCTCGTACTGTCTTGCAAGTGCTGTTTAGAGCTCCCATGATAGACAAAGCTCTTTTACTATAAAAAGTGATTTAAAATACCTGAATTTATAATTTATACAGTTTTTGATTTGTAAGAAATCTAACATATATTGATCTACTTTTGGATTTCTTGCTTTATCATGGATAAGCAATTTAAAGACTCCACTGTGTTAAATTATAAATTAGTGTTATAATTCATTTCTAAAAACTGACCAATCCACTGAATTCCTTTTCTTAAATCACAAACAAACTTTCAGAGGAAAGATACTACTGTTAACAATAATTATTATTTCAAATATGCTAATGAGATACATTTTGCCTTGAGCTAGTGCTATTTGATGGGGTTTTTAAGATGACATTTGTGTAAGAACACTTCTCCTACGAGCTTTGAAACAGTTGCTGAAGATCAACCTTCATAAGAACCTTGTACACACGTACAAAGCCTGATGCTTCCTGGGGATGTCTTGCAGGTATAGAGCCCATGCCTAACGCAAAACTATGAAAATAATAAGTAAATAAAATTGAATTAAATAAAAACCCTGACTCCTAATTATACTACATCCTGACTTAGTTTCATATGTCCTGACAATAAAAGTAGGAAAGTTTAGCTCTGAAGACAAGCACATTAAAATGGACTTAACAAATTATGCAGTCTCAGATCTGCCACCTTTGCCAACATTTGATTTAATTAGTAATTATTAAAACCCCTGTGAAACACTCCTTCAGCATTTTCTTATTCCTCATTTTATTATCAACTAAAGTATAGGACTATTCCTGGGATAACATAATCAGGCTAGATTTGCGCTCTCTGTTCAACAATTAATAGCAGCAGGAAAGCCTCTAAACTGTGCAAATTCTAAGTTTTTGATGGCACTTGATGTAGGGTAGGGGACCAGACCATGCTAGTTTTAGGTGGGAAGCAAAGGGGGTCATCCTAGTGCTGATGACTACCTGGGGGGAGGTGGGCTGCTATGCTGTTACTTTGGCTTCAACAGTGAGCTCTGGCCTTCAGCAGGCTCCCAAGATGAAGGTGTCTGACTGCTTTCTTTACCTAATGGAAAGGATGATGGTGGTTTTAGGCGTTAGATCTTTGGCTGGACAAGGGGATGTACTTTGTACAACAAGATAATTGCTTGGTCATCTAAATCAGTTTAACCATTGAACCTTCTGACGTTTATTCCAGATGAACCACATCTATCTTTCTCAGAATCTTTTAAAACTAATTTTCTGTAGGAAAGGACTTCCATAATCTGAGAATTAAAATTTTAATATCAAGCCGTTATTTTATGGCAGGGAACAACAACCAAAGGTTTGTGTTCTGCTAGAATTTAACCAAGTTGGATGCTTATATACTATTCCCCATCTTCCCCTTCCTCGTGCTGTTTTTACAAAGAGAGGCTTTAGTTGAAGCCTGAGTTTTATGCCTGTCAGATCAAATGTTGCAGCTGAAGCATTCATTAACCAAACAATCAGATCTTAATTCCTCACCTGCCAAATTTTCTCTCCCTACAAACGAACAGTCTGGTGAATTCATTCTGAATGTACTTGGAGCTCGGGCAGACAATCCTTATGAAATTTGTTGCAGCTGCAAAACTGTGCCCTGATATGGAAATAAAATCCTTCAATGGACGTCACATTCAAAGTTACCCATCGATGTGATTCTCTCCACTTCTAGCATCCATTGTTGAACAAAGGATTGGAAGTGGCTGCTACTTCCTCAGTGTATATATGCATAATGCCAAATGGTTAGGGAAGCTGGTTTTAATTATTACAGTTTCACTGAGTTGACTTTTATTCTCCATATTTGATGACTTTAAAAAAAAATTAGAGATAAGAACATGCTCATCCTACTGATTACCTCCTATATAGGTTTGTTGTACTGGAAATTGAACTCAGGACCTTGTGCTTACCAGGCAGGTGCTTGTGCCACTGAGCTATGTCCCTAGTCCTAACTTCCTATATAGGTTAACAATTTCTTTGACCATTTAAAAATACACTGAGAGCAATTTAAGGTCACTTTAATTACATTTTAAATAGTGCAATAGACTTTTTTTTATAAATTTAAATAGCTTTTGTAAATTTAAATAGTATTTGATGGTGATTAACATGTTAGTGTCATTGACAGTGTTAAATCAGTATACTGTATTTTTATCATGTACAGATGGAAATTAACCTATATGATAATGTGGAGGAATACTATTTCTTTAAAGCTATAGATGAGAGAATTAGTGAAGAACTAAGAAACTTTCAATGATCTTCAAAAATTTTGTCCAGAAATGATATAATGAATCTGTAATAATTTTAAAATTAGACTCGAAAATAAAATTTCTTTTTTTCTTTTTTTTTTTTTTTTGGTACCAGGAATCAAACTCATAACCTCACACTTGCCAGGCAGGCCCTTTGCCACTGAGCTAAATCCCTGGCCAAAAATTTCTTAAGTAGAACTTGACTCATCAGGATCTTTAACCTTTAATGTTTTTCTGTACAGTTATTTTCCCACCAAACCAAATAGGTGAAGATATTAAAATATATTCTAATACTCTAGAGCCAATATATATCCAGTCTTGTCCATATAAAATGGAATTTGATTTGATTTTCAATCAGTAAAAATGTCTGAATAACCAAACAAATTTGAAATTTTACTGCTGGTATGTTTGCTTTCTTTCTGGGCTGATAAATACATACTGCATTTCCACACCTGGGATTAGACAGCTGGAGTACAACATATACTTAATGAAAGATGGTTTGCCATGCAAATCCACTGAAATTACACATTCATTGAAAACTATGTTTGTCTTTATTTTAATCAAATCCAAGATTGCTCTAAAATATGAATAGGAAAGAAGCAATGGATATCAGTTTGTTTGTTACATTTTAGTAATTCTTTAGGAGCACTCCCTTCACACACAAAAACAGAATCAGAGATTATTGTGTTTTAGCCTTTGAGGAAATGTGCCTGTGTCAAAATTTTTAGATGGTTTGTGAACATGATTAGTGACAAGATTTTAATGACATTTTTACTTTTGTTAATGTTGGCCTGTGTTCGTGTTGAGGGAAACCAAAGGGTTTCTTCCCAGTATCTGAAGGATTGTGTAGCTGACAACAGTAAGACTGCAGTGATGCTTCCAGCCTTCTCAGTCTGTTTGCCTAAAAGCAGGACAAACATTCACAAAGACAATAGTGTTTCTATATTCCTCTAACTTTCCTGCCTAAAGACAGGATGTAAATTCTCCTTAGGAGCAGATTGCTTTTTAGATGAGACTGCAGGCCTAGAGAGATGTGGGAGCAGACCTTATGCCTTCCCACAGTTTTCCCACAATCGGAAGCCTGGACTGCTTTCTTCTTTGTCCTGTCACTTTCCTAAAATGTATTGCTCTTTGTTGAAAGTCCTACATAAGCTGAGATACCAAGCCACCGCCTTTGGGTTACTTCGGAACTGAGGGTTCTCTCCTGTGAAGCTCACTGCCCTCGTTAACAATCACGATTTATTTCACTTGGTCTTGTGGAGAGATTTCCCTTGTACAGATTTTACGGATTAAAGACAACTTGTATTTCCCTTTAGTACATTTGGAGATGGCTTCTTTTAATGTCTGAGATAAAACTCAGACCCTGTATTTTTCTCAATGTGGGGACATGAACATAACTGCCTCTAAAGACTTCAATACAGAAGAATATCTGTTCTCAGGAGTTTTTATCTCTGTTGAGCTTGCATAAATTGAGGATCATCTGAGTTGCATCTATGAGTAGTTTTATCCCTTGGTTTCTATTTGCTTGGAAGGCATCTTCATAGCAATGTACTTGTTCAGTTAAAGCAATGAATAGGACTCTCCATGCAAGAGAAATTGGAGCTTCCTGACATGCATATGATTTAGAAAATGAAAACAAAAAATAAGGTGCCTAGAGATGCTGGCAGTTTCAACATTTGGAACCAAAAATTCTTATGTATATTTACATCCTAACTGCTCAGTTTCACCTTACAAGCTTCAATTTAGGAAAATATACAGTACTTTTGCATATAATGGTAACTTGTGAGCCCCTGAGTCGAGTAGAGAGAATTTAAATACAAAAAGGAAAACAGCCATTAAAAGCACTTACATTGTATGTGGAATAAATAGTACAAAATGATTATTTCCCTGGAAGACCAGGATCAGAAACATGCCTATGAAGACTCAAGATTCCTGCGGTGCTTAGGGAAGAATCTGGCAAGGAGGGATGCCTAATTGGATGAAAGTAAGTTTTTCTTTGTCGTAGGCGAAGCTCTAAAGAGACATCACTGTCTTGTTTTAAAAGTGAAGTCAAGTTGTCTTCTGAAGCTGTGTTCAGATGCACCTCGCTTGAGAGGGATTCTTTGGATTTAAGTTTAGATTTTTCAAGGTCTAGAAATTCAGGACGCTGACAGGAAGAAGAAAAGAAAATACTTTTTGTAATTCATGCCAGCAGTCATCTAAAATCACATTCACAAATCCAAATTTCTTTTCTTTCTCAATTAACTTTATTGAATTAGTATTTGCCAACATTTTCCTAAACTGTTTAAAACATTGGAGGCTCAGTCATCAGTTTAGACAATCCTAGAACAATTCCAAGAATTTTAAGTTTGTTCTAAGTCAGATTAAGACCAGGTTTTGAAAAATATTGTTTTACTTGTGTTTTCCAAATGAGTTTTATTTCAAAAATCATGACAAAGCTGGGGCAGAAAATGTCACTTGATGATTAGTTGTACATGAGAAAGATGAAGAAAAAGAAAGAGGCAAAATCTCCAATTTCATCAGATTACATATTTAAGTCCATTGAAAACAAACAACAATATGCTTGGTTTTACGTATTTTGAACGATTGATCACCCTCCGGCCCCAGCATCCTGAGTGCTGGGGTAACAGGCATGTGTCACCATGCCTGGCTACTAAATGCTCAGTGAAATCATCATTCTTAGGTGGTATTTGCTTGTGGTATTTAATTAATTAAAGCTAATTCCCAAAATAGAGTTCCAAAGCAGACCTTTCCTATTGATATGATCAAAGAGGCATTTTCTTTTCAAAGCAAAACAAGGTAAAGGACACCTTGCATTGCTCCTCCCACCATGCCTATCATTTGGGTTGAAAACAAAATTAGAAATCTCTGGTAATGAGCTGAGAACAGAGGAATTAGTAGTCTGACTGCATTTGAAACTCAGGTGTAATCTAGCCCTCTGCCACTTCTCTTTCCTTTCTGAAACCTTCCCACTCTGTCTTTCTTCACTGGATCAAATTGTAGACTTTTATCTCATGCGCTTTTTGGATCTAAGTCTATTCCATAACTTCCAAATCTCGAAAATCCAGGATGATTCTTGAAAAAATATTTTTCTTAAAAAATGCTTGTTAGTGTTTAAAATTACTCTTCTAGGTCTGTTATTCTCAAACTTTAAAGGAACATAATGCAGATCAAAGGGCTCATTATCAAAAATTGTAATTAGAGTAGAAATAGAAGTGGAGATAAAAACCTATGTTTTCTACAGCATTCCAGGAGATTCTTATGTGGTCCCTGGACACATACTTGGAGATGCACTCTGGGCTGTGCACTGTCTGCACTCACTTGTGAGGAGGGGCTGAAACTCCGGTTTGTCTTAATGGATGCTGTAGGATGACTGGCTCTCATCACACGGAGGATGGGTCTCTGATACTCTGCTCCTGCGGTCACCAAGCTGTAGGCTGGGGGGACCACAGCGCTTTGTTTCTGCAGCAGCTGTAAGATGGTCTGGATGTCTGCTGTCATTTGGGATTCGAGTCTGCAGGAAAGACAGAAAAAGGAAAGAGGATTCTAAAATAGTATGTATACACAGGACAGCTAACAGTAGTACTGTCTCCTATTGCTTTTCTGAAAGGAACAGTTCATCATTACTTGTTTGATCAACATTGCATGACTCTACTTGTTTTCCTGAGAAAAAAGTTTGAAGATACCAATACAGAGTACAACGACCATTGTTAATTTCCTACCACTTTGTAACCGTATTGTTTGTATTGTTCTTATGCTATTTTGTAAATGGATGTCTTTGTTAATATTTTTTCCTTCTTTTATTTTGAAATAAATAAATAAATAAATAAATAAATAAATAGTAGAGCACTGTAAAAGCATCTGAACAAACTTCAGCATCACCACTGAACAGAATTATGGTAAAGAAGCAGGACAGGAGAGGGAGCGCGGAGGTTCTTTCCTGGCAGATACTCTCTCACTAGCCATCTGATAAAGACCATTACTCTCCTGCTCATTCACTGAGCATTAGCAGAACAACAGAGCGAGGGACTCAACCGCGTTTTTGCTAACCTTTACTGAGTTCAAAGTGTAAAATGTGAATCTATTTTTAAATTTTTCTGTGAATTTATTTTTAATCAGTAACTGTCTTTTACCATTTATTAGACTTTGCAGTTTGCTTTGAATATTTGCTCTTGAAAGCAGAGAATAGTAGCATGTTTCTTTTACAGTTACAGAATCTCATTTCTTATATACTTCAAATTTATATTTACGTTATTTTACCTTGTCTCCTATTCAAAGCAAGTGTTTTGTATTATTCATATTCATTGTATTTTTTCTTTAATGTTAAATGCTGTTAAATGCTAAATTATTTTCCCATTTGCAGCTCAAAGCTTCAGTATTTAAGAAGCAAAATTACAAGTTAGTTTGTTTGTGTGACCTATGTGACTTGTAAAAGACTAGCATGATCATTATTTCTTCCAAAGTGGACAAATACTATATGGATCACTAATATGATTATCACTTGAAATTAAAATTTAAGAAAAGATGGAAAAACATATTCAGTCTGATTTTCCTTTGCTGTGTTTGTTGATATTAAAGACAAGAAATTTTGTGGGCATAAGCACAGAAAATGTATATCATGTCCCTTTTTGGAAAATTTTTCTACATCATTACTTGTTTGTCGGTACTGTTTTGTGTCTAAATGAAAATATGGAAAGAAAAAGTAAATCTTAGAAATAATTTTGCTCAATTAAACATATTATTCATCTGTGGAATTTAAAGTGACTTGAAAGAAAACCAAGGAAACGTGGAAAATAAGAGAAAAGATAATTTTCCTACTTCTTCTATGAACCTTCCAAATCTTCCAAACATCATAGTAACATATCGTTAAAGATTTCCTATAATTGGTAAGCATACCTAGATATTTCAGGGTCCTCTAAACCAATCATTAGAACTTACACCTGAAATGGCCTGCATTTACCATCACCATACACTGAAAGGGTAATAATGTAGATATTAACTGATTTGTTTACCTACTTTTGACCTAAGATCCAGTATTTTATGGCATCAACTAAACCAAATGCAGACTCCTCAGTTTTTCTTTTTATACTTCAAGACCCAGCTCAAATTTATCTGCACCCAAAAATCTTTATTTAATTGACACAATTACTGTATTTTTTCTCTGAGCTTCCAAAGAAAATTCTACACTGAAACTTCATTCTAAATATTTCTGTATAAATTTATCTCATTATTAATAGCATTTAATAATGAGTAGTTTACATGGTAGATACTGTGTGATGTTTATTACTATTTCCCTTATTGTGGAGACAGATCATTAAGTATAAAAGGATTTAAAGGTAGGTACTAGAACAAAAACTATCAACAAGTAAAATTCAAAGTCCAATAGAGAGTTAAAAATTATGATGATGATTTTGAGACTTGTCAAACCTTTGTTAAGCAGTGCAGTCTCTGAAAAATAGAATCTCTTTCTATTCTATTTGAAAAGTATCTAAGAGATAAAGAGTAATTTATAGACATGGGAAGAATTAATAGGATGTATGAAGTACAGACACACATATATGTGAGTGACCAGGATGGCACACCACACACAGCAGTGCTTATGATGGAAAGAGAGGGAAAGAACAAGCTATTGTTAGGTCACTCGTGGGAAGAGAACTGTCACCCCCTATCTGACCACCTATTAATAATGTCCACATTGACTCTGCATCTCCATGAAGTCTACCAAGAAATGTCAATAAAACACATAGCTGTTGCTCAGGCTAATTTAAAAGTCATAGGTGTGTTCAGGTGGACCAGGCCAGTGTGTGACGCTGGCACAGATTTTGTTTTTGTCTCCAAACTCGGGAAATTTCAGGTCTGGTCCTTCTAACTGCACCCAGGCAAGGGAGGCTGATAAAGCAGATGTGTGACATTGTGTAAATCAGGATTCAAGTGGAGCGGCCCTTTCACTGTACTTGCACTTATTTGAAATGTACTAATTACGCCATCTGGTTCTCCTTATTTCTCATTGTGTGCTTGAAATTGATTTAATAAGTTCTATGATTTGAGCATGTTAATTTAATCCATGGAGTTGTCCATCTGTGAGCATAGGGCTACCATCCCTGGGCTGTACTTGAAAATTACCATTTGATTAAGGTAACTCCTCAAACGAAACACAATCAAAGGACCTAACAGTCATATTTTCCCCCTGAATTGTTTTTCTATTTTTGAGACAGGGTCTTGCTATGCAGTTCAAGCTGGGCTTGTGCTCACTTTATAGCCCAGGCTGGTCTCGAACTTGTAACAATCCTCCTGCCTCAGCCTCCTGAGTGCTGGGATAAGAGGTCCCCTGAATCTTTTAAACTCATTTAATTTTAACAAAACCACACAGACTTAGGTGGAGTCATTCCCTCCTCCCTAAAATCAAAATTCACTGCACGTAATAAGCCATCTAAATCAAGGTTGAAGGGAAATGGAGATACTCTGGTCTTTGATATGTAGAATTTTAATTCATTCACATTTTGGACAATGTGACTAAATAACTAACTGTTTAAGTCACTCTTTTGGTGTTTTTAGATGCCATAATACATAACTAGATGACCCAAAAGAACTGAAAAATGTAAAAGGAAGTTTAGAAGAAGATGTTATTAACAAGTTAAATGTGGATTATTTTGAGGGTAGAGTAAAAGTTTTCTAAAGTGGTCAGTATCAATGATATGGGATGATAAAAAACCTCGGCTATGTACTGATGAAATAATAATTACAATCCTCAAATATGTGTATACAATCTTAGGGGATCATGGCAAAATGAATTTGTTGCTTACAAAGAACAAAGCTAGACACATCTAAAGGACTGATGATGTTCCCCTTTGGCCCACTAGGGCTCATACCTGTTAAGTTGCTCCTGAAGCAAATCCAATCTTTGCTCTACCTCCCCGTAGCTGAAGTCGCTCTCTGTTTCAGAGGTCCCCCAGGCTGCTTGCTGAAGCACTGGGGGCCTGCACTCTTCAGGCTGAGCCCTGGAGTGATCTCCTTCCCAACTTTGCATATCAGTGATATCTGTGTGAAAAAGCAAGTGAAAGTCAGCTTCCTCAGGTGCTTCTTTGCCTCAGGAACATATGTGCCCTCGGGGTGTTAATCTGAGAGACAGCAAGAGGGGCTTACAGATGTGACAGGTGCCCTGACCCATTTGTGACAGAGTACCACTGTCATGCTGCCCGCCTTCCTTCCCACATCACTTTCTTAGCATTCAAAACTCCAGCAGACCAAGAATCTTGGTTATGATTTTGCTGTCTTTGTGTTTCCTGCTAAGAGAAGATATGGATGGCTGAACCCAAACTGATGAGAAAGCAATGATTTTGAGCTTCTAAATTCAGGAAGAAACACATTTTATTTGTACTGCTTTAACCAGGATATAACATTTTGAAGGCTCCCTCTAATAGGATAATTTACATTTTTTTGTAACTCAGGGTGGTCAAAGTGGACAAAGTTCTGTAGGAAAAGCTGAATTTTAGGGTGATTCTCTCAGAGCATTCCAACTAAAACCATAGCCAAGAAGCCATAAAGCATTGAAATGGGAATTGTTACAAATCTTCGTATCTCAAGCTGGTCTATGTTTTGAGGCTTTTGTGTAGCTCCTACAATACGTTTCATAACCCCACTACTTTCTAATGTTTTTCTTCCTTGTGGCTCTTTACATTTGTTTAAAAACAAATTATCTATTCAACCTACTTTTCCAATGTTCTGGAGTGTTTATTATGTGCCGGAAACTCTGCTAAATGTGGAAGAATTAAAGACAAAGGCCACAGGCTTAGAGAATTCAGTCTAACAAGGTTGTCATCATTTCTTATGAACAGATTCATTTTCTAAACCTTTTGCTGTTTCTCTTAGAATCTGTATTTCCAAGTATCATTATTTGGGGATAAGGATGTCCTATTTTCTCCCTCATTTTTGTCATGTACTTTTGAGACTTTTGCTATACTTTCTTAGCCTCCACAAAATCATTAAAGTTTTGGAATATAAAGCCCACGAAAATATGCTAGTGGAGTAGGGATGAGGATCACATTTGTTTGTCCTCCCAGGAGGGCTGGTAAGAGGGAAGGACCAGTTCAAGGGGGTCTTAGCTTTGGTGTGGAAATAAATTTGAATTACAGAAAGTCATTTTAATAGAAAGCCTTAAAAATCTTAACTAGTAGCTTTGATTAAGCACCGAAAAAAGTTATCATATGAAGTTATGGAACTTACATCCTCAGGGACTTAAAAATGGGTAGTAAGAACTGAATTGGGCAGAATTAACTATGACTCGTTTCTCAAAAAGTACAGCTAGGGAGGTGAAATGCATACTTTTTTACTAAGTAGAACAATTCTGTATTTTTATGGTTTTTCTCACTGTCTTTAATCATTTAATACACAGAACTTTCTGTAATGAAGTGCCCAAACTTTCTGCTTCCATAGAGAAAGCTATCAAAAAGGGATAAGCAAACCCAAAGATAGCAAGAACGAAAGAATACGGGGAGTTCCTCACTCTTCGGAGATGGTTTATAGGCCCCCGAAACCTTACTATGAGCTCCAGAAAGCTTGCGATTGACTTCTTTCTCCTACAGAATCCCAATGGTTACTATTTTTAAAGTGATAGTTCACAATTTATGTTGATGTTTTACCAACATGAAAGATGTAAGTGGACATAGAAAAATGGTAGCGTTTTAGTAATTTATCAGAGATTTTCACTGAAAGTGTGATTTATTACTCATATATTTGAACACATTTAAAATGCAAAAAAATCATATAGTATCCTAGTACACTGGGTTTTCCACTTTGGGTTAGCAATGCCAAACACGTATTTGGTACACATAAATGGTTGTGTGATGTGAGCATTCGCCTTGTCTAGTTCCCTGACAGCCATTTCACTTACGAACATTTCCTTAAAACAATAAAAAGTGATAGGATTGAAGTCACGTATTGCACTCATAAGTTTTGCGTCAAGAAAGCTTAGAGACCTTCTGCCTCTGCTCAACAACTCTCTCATTTTGAGCTTACATATAATAAATTGATTTTTAAATGACAATAGTGAATCATATGCAGTAAGTTATGGAGAATACTGTTTCTTCTTTTGTGCTCAAGAAAAAATTATTGTTTTAACAAAAATGAATAAAATGTACCATGAGACAGATGCTTCCTTTATTATCATTTACATTTATTAAACTCCAGAGATACATGATTAGCTTGCTTTAACAGCTATATAAAAACTGAGGAGTCAGAGGGGAATCTTGGCTAGTGGTCTTCATCAAATGAACATCCTTGTAGGCACTTTCTAAATATAGTTCAGACAGAATCAGTACTTGGTTGCCTTGGAAAATGTTGCTATAGTTGCAAGGCTATAGTTGTAAATGTATGAACAGAAAGTAAACTTGCACTTTGCTCTGGCTACACAATTTTCTTGACATCAACTTTTGACTCCACATAAGTGGGATAAGAGTCCATTTGTTTTACTTGGGGTACACAATTTTCCTGCAGTCAACTTTTGACCTTAATACAAGTAGAATGAGTCAATTTCAAAGAGTTCTCCCTAAATGTGGCCTTTGTTGGATTCAGTGTGACAGAAACCAAGAATATGAAGGAATAAAATTTCACATCAATGGGGAAACTAAAGTTTGAGAACATAGAAGGTTAAGCTTCAGTACTTAGAACCACTTTACATATGATTAAAGTTCTTGGCCATTACACAGCCTTTCCCCTTAAAAATCATTCAGGAATAAAATTTTCAGTGAGTCATAGTTTAAAATTTGACACTAGTTCTAATATGAACTAATCATATTGTATGGCACTGTGGTTGAAACTCTATGACACTGATTATGTTTCTTTCATTTACGTGCATGTTTAGCTATACATTTTCAAGATATTTATGATGATGAATTACAATATACATTTTAGATATTAAAGTTGTTTGTTAAAATGTTATTTTTATTGGGCCACTGAAATAGTTAAAAATTGGAAGAAGCAGCAAAGAAAAATATAAGATGAAAGGCATTAGAATTTACTGCCAAGGAGAATCATTATAAAGTCAAATAAAATCGCAAAAATATATCTTTAATGACTAGTCACTTGACAGTCTAAAATTCATGATGAAAACAAGAAAGAGCACTTTTTTCCTTAAAAAAAGGAAGCCCATCCTATGCTCCTTTTGGAGAGAGGAGATTGTTCTTCAAGCTCATCAGAACTTTTGACTCCCATGATACAACCAGTTTCTATTTTTAGAACTTCTCAGAATCCATTTTCATAAATAACTAAAATGGGACATTTGGTAATCACATCTAATATTCCATTCTTTCACTGTGATAAATGAAGTCCTATTTTCATTCACTTCATCAAGATTTTAAGATTGTCCAGAGGACATCTGCACATATTCCTAGCTTACTTCCATGTGCAGTTCTGTCAAAGGCTGATTTGACACCATAGGAAAGTAACTCTGGAAAAAATATAAACCACAACCTCCTAGATTTAATAAAACCTTTTGGTTCAGATATCATCTTTTCAAATACTATTAATGATGATAGGGGATGTTTATTTACATTGTCCAATAATTTTGCTCTCTGTCAGGCCAAAGCATTCTCTTTTTGCTTCATTTATTATGTTCTTTTGATATCTTGCTGTGCCTTTTAAATCTTTGGACATTTTTTAACATATAGGAACATATTAAATGATAAAAGGGGTACAATATAAAAATCTGTGAGAAAATACTAGAGGTGGAATACTTGATTTCAAATAAAGTAGTTTATGACTTTTTTAATAATCATAACCAAGTAATCTATTATGTAAAATTATATTTTCAAAACTTGCAAAATCATAGTAGGGTGGGCCAAATCACTTATCCAAAGTTATAAAAGGAGCAAGTGGCCGAGCCACCTAACCATATCTGTTATGGGTGCCACTTGACAGCTAGATCAACCTCCTATTATACTGTTAGTGTTTTCCATGTAGTAGTTTTTAACATTTTCTTGAGTTTTCCATCCTTTAGCATAAAAGCTACACATATTAATCAAGCACTATTACTCCCTCCTCGCTTGTGTATTCTCTACAACAAAACCCGTAATTTGGTATTTCTTTCAGTAGGGATGTTAAGAGCATTACCATGAATATACTTCATTTTAGGGTGTTTCTCGTCTCTTGTTTAAAACTTGCATCAGAATAAAATTCTTTTTGGTGTATATTGTAGTGTGATAGCACTGATCCTTCATACCATAAAGCTACAAGCTTGAATGTAAGAAATGGGTACAGAAATTCATATGGAGAACCAACTGGTAAACCCTTTTAAAATACTCACGGAGTTCGATCCCTGGTACCGGAAAAAAAAAAAAAAAAAAAAAAAAAAGAATAAAATACTCACGGATCCCCTCTTCATTGGAATCATTTGTTTCAATAGGTTTCCCACTGTTTTTCTACCTGGAATTATGTTTAGTCTGGTTGGTCATAAATACCTCTCATGTTAATAGCATTTGAGATTAATTACTACTTATTCCAGAATTATGAAAGCAGTTCAGATTTAAGTTCTGAACTGTTTAAGAACATTTCATGGATTAAACTATATCAGATTGATATGTGTCAGTGTGATTCTTACCTTGTAAAAATTCATCATTTTAGGTTTAACATAAACAACCCGATACCTGAGTGTCCATTACCTCTGCAAGAGTGACTCCTTTTATCCGTGTGCATTCTTCCTGAGGTGGGCATTGTTTCTTCAAAGTGAAGCCCAGTTGCTTTCCCTAATCTTGGAGTAGAATCTATTGTTCCTGAGAAGAGTGGCTTTTGCTCATCATCGATGGAGGAGATGAAAGATGATGATCTACTTTTTTTCTCTTCAAAGTGTTTCCTGGAACTCTGATAATGTCTTATGGTGTCTGCAGAATCCTCAGGATCATTTGTGCTGTTTTCTTTGCCAAAATCTATCATAGAAAAGTTATTTTATAGCATATAATCAAATGTGAGACTCTGTGTGTATTGTGCTCCCTGATGTACAAAACCTTTTCCCCACAGTAACTGTAGCTTCTTAGAGGATTTCTTTTATTAAATTAAGTGGTTAAAATTATTTTTGTGAAATGAATTATTAATTTCAAACTTAAAAGAAAATTTGTAATCATAAAGTGTAGGTTTCAGAGCAAAAGATAGGATAACTTACAAAAGGATAACTTACAAACTTACTTATGCATGCTCAACTGTCACTTGAATTCTGAGAATCTGGTGCACTTTCTCTTTAGGGAGATAAAAAAGACAAGGAAACATGTGTACCAATTCTAAAATATCACCACTGTGAAGCCTGTTATTTGTTTTTAACCTTCACACCCCTATTTGTGGAAGTCATTCGCACATTGCAAAGGTCAAAATTGGAAGTTTTGTAGTGCAGACTGGAGGGCTAAGTTTCAACCTTAGTTCAATGCATGTAATGGGCCTGACACATCAGGCAGTTAGATTTTGTAGCATATTGCAAAGAATATAAAGCTTAAATACAGTAATTGAGGTAAGTTTTACCTAATTACATTAAAGCCACCAGTGCATATTGGATGTTTTACACTGAAATGTCAGGATAATTTCAGCCTTGAAGGGTGAGTTAGAATATATTTTAGCAGGAAAAACTCAGAGACAAATCTCAGAACTTATTTCTATTAGTGTCCTGGGGAGACAGTATAATTCTCCGTCTGGTTCCTGCTAATAACTAACAACAGAACCCTGAGAGGTATATCATTTTCTAGAGAAATGGGGAAGACAGCATCCCCATCTACTCTAAGCCCGGTGTCCTTACTTTGTTATTTATAGAAGGCCACATGAACTGACTTAAGACCGCTCCAGAGAACTGTTTTGTAAAATTCCCAGATGGCATAGAAATTAAGCAAAGACTTTTTCCTTTATTGTTTAAGTCATAATTAACAATACGAGAAGCAAGAAAGCCACCCCAGGTAAAAACATGCAGAGTTATAAAAGTGAGATTTATCTGAAATAATTATTAAAGAATTTATGTTATGTCAATTAAAGTGAAATTTACCAAGTGCAAATTGCTTAGTTTATTTTCTTTCAGATTTCCTACCTGGGCAGGGATGTCATCATTATCAAGAAAATTATAGACCTTTCCATTCTCTAGTATCAGAGTCATCATTTATTACTCACTGTTACGGTATCTCCCCATCACCACTAATCTAATCAGCTATACATGTCCAGGTCAGCTCTCCTTACAGGAGTCATTTTTTCATTGTCACTATAATAAAGCCCTCCTAATGCTATTATACTTTATTCTTGTTGTCTTCCAATTTTCTTTGTTTTTAACTTCTCCACTCCTCCAAAGCCCTCCGAAAATTGGATTATCATTGTCCAAGTTTTAAACACCGCACTTCATTCCTCAAAAAGCAACGTGTACTGGTTTTATGTTTGTAAATGTGAAAAAATGAAGAGCTTAACATTTTAAATTATTATCATATCTGCTAGTGAGTTGCATTGTTTTGCAGCTTTTGAGTAAACCTTTTTGTAGTCTTTGGCTTGAACACCAGTGCAATTAAAACCAGCTCAGTCTTTTCATCATTCTTAATGCTTTTCTTTTGAACATTTTCATGGAGTTTTTCTCAGCAGAATTAAGTATAAACTGAATAAACCATTAATTCATATGACTCCAATCTATGTTGCTATGCGTAATGTTAACATATCTCAATATACATATACATATACAACAATATTTAACAAAAACATATAAATATTAACCATATTTTTATTGAATACACATTAAAATTCATATGCTATTTCTCTCTGTAGCATGAGAGGCCCTGGGAGGTCTCTGTCAATTTTGAAATCTTTAAATATGGTAGAATGTGCCATCTCACCTACTACATTGGTTTCAGTATTAGGTAACTAAATTATGACAGGATTTGGGGTATTTAGGAGCAAAATTAATCGGTTAGCACTTATTGTTAGGTTGAACTATATCTTGCTTTAAATCAGGACAAGTATTCACAAAATTTATTGACTGAGGCATTACCAATACTTACTTCTATAGTAAAATGCATGGGACCTAAATATGCATGGGATTACATAGCATGGGACCTAAATCATTTAGCAAAAATTCCCAGTGAAAGCAGAATCATAAAATAACGAGAAGTTTGAATTTTTGAATATTTCCCTTCTGTTCTGAGAAAAGCCACACTTATTTCTCTGTCCCCTAGACTAGACTGAGGTTAGACGAACACAAGCTTTGGCTCAGCCCCTCTGAAACAATGCTTTTTTACTCCATACTAGATAATTAAAGCTTCACTTTCTATCATATCAAATGAAAGCTGAAATGACAATCTACTTATGTATTAAAGATGGAAATTGTTCAGGCTCAGTCTGGATGTTGACAGATGTAGTACCTGAAACCGGGCAGCTGAAATACACTGTAATTAGCCTCCAGCTACTTCTACGTTTTGACGGGCGGCTCCATTTCTGCCGTTTTCTAGTTAAACTGAATGATTTGATCGACATTAAATAGTATCAGGCACTGCTTTTTCCTTCACGTTATTCATACTCTGTGTAGAAATAGTATTAATCTAAGCACATAAATCTCAGGGAGTTTTACATTTTTCCCTTTTTCCAGGAGTGAGTGTGTATAATCACTCCTGCTGCCATTGTTCCACAAAGAATAGTTTTCATCCGTTTAGTTAAACATCAAATTTACTGATTCAAATGACAGAAAACATTGTTTTTTCTCCCTTGTTTCTGGAGGCTGATAATTCAATTCTTCCACTTCTCTCAGAGGACATTATTCTAAAGAATTTGTGGTTGCCTTTCTAGGTTCAGAATGAATTCAAAATCATAGACTAAAAGTGCCCGGATGGAGTAGATGACCCATATGTTTTAGAAGTGGTAATATGAAGCCCTTCCGCTTCACGGAAGCTGGGAACTAGCACCGGTCCTCTCTGCATTGTCTATGGAGTCTGTATCTCTCACATTAATGACTATTTTTATTTATCAGACCCAACAGGGAGACATAGCCTTTGGTCAGAGAGAAGCATTTAATGTTCTTTCTCGGCATTTGAGTTGTATATTTCCCACTGGTGATACTTCAGACATAAGACGAGCAGTTTCCAGTTTCTAGCAGTTTCTACTATCTTATAAAAATACTTCACTGGAAACTCAGAGGTTGAAATAAATTTCTTCATTCTGGATCAAGTACAATAGGCCCTCTATAAATTCAGATAATGTTGAAAGAAGAGTAAGAAATCATTTTTTATGTATAAATACAAGAGTACATTATTTTAAAGACTAAAGAGATGATGCATTTGGGAGTGTCGATCAAAGCGATGTCGGCGCAAGTTTCCGTTAAAATGAATAAGTTCTAGAGATTGGTTGTATGTGGGGAAAGGACTGTGATTGCCAATGGATTGATTACTGGTGGTCGGCTACTGAGTGAACGTGGTGCTGGGTGAGGAAGGCACGCCTGAAGATTGTTACCTAACATCAACCAAGAGGCAGAAACGGAAAAGGATAATGAATTTCTCCTGTTGGTTTTAGTTTAGTTCTAATAAAAGGTGATTAAGATGAGATGAGTGATCTGGGCCACGGCAGTCCGAGAGACTGTAAGCCCCTGATCCCAGACATTACCTCACTAGTTTCTTTGTCTCTTTTACTTTCCTTTTTTCATCTGTGGCACCTGGTTCTTAGGACTTGTCACTATAGATGGAACCAACAGTTGTACAGTAGGTAGGTTATAGTTAACATATGGCATGCCTGAAAACTGGTAAAAGTGATCTTCACTTTTTCTCCACACAGAAGAGATAACTGCGAGGTGACAGATATGTTAATTAGCTTGACTGTACCATTGCTTGAAAATACATACCTCTATCAATATATCACATTGCACACCATAAATATGTACAACTTTTACAACAAAACCTCCACAAAGCTAGAAAAAGATGAACTTACGTATCACTGAGATAGATAAAAAGCTACTCATTGATATTAGTGAAGATAATCCAAAGAAACGCTGAAGTATTCATATTTAAAGGATTAACCATGTACATATTTGCCCCTTTAATTACTTTTGCAAAGTTACTTTAGTTTGGAGAAACAGCTTCAAAACTTGGTTTTGGATGCCAATGTGCAATCACCAGACATACATTGCTATCATCATTTAAAAGGAAATATGCAACAAGTTTAAAGAAATATGTAACGAGTGTCAGTCTACCATTCCTACTCTTAGAATATAAGTATTTTTTAAAAATGTGCAGCCCCATCTAAGCCCCATGGATAGAGGGTGCTGAGGATGTGCAAATTCCTCTCATTTTGTTTCCACAAGCACATCTTCCACACTCTTTTAATTTTTCTTGTGATTTGTCTATCTACTTATTCTTTTCTTTATTTTGCAGTTTTGGCAGTTTCTTGTTTTTACAGTGAAATTTACTGTGGTAATCTATTAGCAGGAATGATTTTTAATAGTGTCCATGGAATTTCCAAGCACTAAATGTAGTTAAAAAGTTCATTCTTCTAAACTCCCTTCAATATACTACTCTGTAAAAAAAAGTAAAGTTCTTCAAAATTATGTATAGATATTTATTTGTTCTGCTAAATTATCTAGAAGATATAGTGAAAAATTTAAAAAGTAGGCAGGTGGACAATAACTACAGTTTATAATGAGAAATCTTTTTTGAGAAGTAAAGACAATTTTTGTTTCAAAAAGAGAAATAGAAACAAGATGAAACAAGGAGAGAAAAATGAAAATCTATAAGCGCACTCAGCATGAAATCAATGATTACTTGCCAAACAAATGGGTATTGGCTTGAGCCTGTTACATTGCTGCCACAATAGGATTATTCTCTGCCAAATAGTCATTGGTACCTGAAGCAATACTTTAATACCGTATTTTGTGTCAGTAGAAAGAGTTGAGCCTAATACCCCATATAGTTGGTCGTAGAAGCCCTATCATTGAAAAGCTATGTGTGTGTATACATTGAGTGTATCATGGTGTATTTTACATACACATATACACAGATACACACCTATGCATTTATTTTATAGATATATATAGACATATAGATATACATATAGATCTATCCTGTGCCATTATACATGCTACTGTAGTAGTTTTATTATATATTATAGAATATACCAATGCATAATTTAAAAGTAAAAATTATTCTCATGATATAATGAATCAATTTGAAACAGTTTCTTAAATGCTGGACAACTGGAGTTAATTATGTTTTCAAATTGTCCAGTGCATGTTAACTCATTAATACAGCAGGAAACTTCAAAGAGCTATAGACAGTCAAAATTTTGCTATTTACACTTTATGTATGAAATGGTTTTCACAGAGTAGGTCTGTGATTAAAGAGAGATTTTTCAAAATCAAGAAAATTATCTGATGGCAGGAATACAATATAAATTTTGACATGATTTTAGGGCCTTTTTAGGAGATGAAAATATTTACTTATTTGCTTAAGAATGAGGATACTGAACAAGATTGAAGGCAGATTTAACAAATCTTCAAATGCATAGGTCACTTTATTATATAGACAGTCTGGTTAAGAGGTTCTTCATTTCTAGTGAGATACAATAATAGATTAAATTTTGGATAAGGGATTTAGCTTAGCTCTATGGAAAAACAGCTTGACAGGTGGTAATTTTGACTGTAGAAAAGTCACTGAGAGAAAAAGATCATTGTACAAAACAATTATCATGTGAGTGCTGTATTGCTTTACAATTGACCAGAGAACTGAACTGTTAGTTCTATTAAACAAAATTTATCAAAATTCATATGCCAATTATGGCATTGTACAGGGAAGACTTGAACAAAGTCATAATAGGAAAATACCTTCAAAATGTATAAAATACCCTAAACATTTAAGGAAATCAAGAAATACGTGATCCTTTGACAACGGGACCATACATGTTCACTGGAAAAAAACAGCCTTTTTAATAAATGGACCTGGAGAAACTGGCTCCCTACATGCTGAAGACTAAAACTAGACCCACGTCTATCACCATGCACTAAATTAAAGTCTAATTGGATTTAATATCTAAATATTAAAACAGAAACACTAAATCTATTGGAAGAGAAAGTAGGTAAAAATCTTGAAGACACAGGGGTAGGCAGAGAGTTCATGAACACAAGTCAAACTGCACGGGAATACTCAAAAAAATCAACAACTGAGATCTCATCTTATAGAAAAGTTTTTGTATAGTGAAAGAAATCATGAACAGAGTGAAAAGAGAGCCCAAAAATTGGGAAAAAAGTTTTGGAAACTGTCGCTTGGACAAAGGATTTCTACCTAGAACATATAAAAAATTTAAAAAAATCAGGACCCCGAATTCAGACACAATAGAAAAACAGGCATCTGAGAAGAATACACACTTCTCAGATGAAAAACAAATGACAAATAAATACACGAAAAAATGTTCAGTATCATTAATCATTCAAGAAATGCAAATTAAAACAGCACTGAGATTCCATCTCACACCTAAAAGCATGGCTGTCATGAAGAAATCCACCAGTAAATCCACCAACTGCTGGGGGCGCTGTGGGCAAAGGAGCCCTTCTCCGTTGTTGGTGGGAGTGTAGACTGGTGCAAACACCATGGAAATCAGTCGGAAGATTTCTTTAAAAACTAGGATTAGAGGTCCCATTCAACCCAGCGATTTCCCTTTTAGGTATTTTTCCAGAAGAACTAAAAATATCACACCACAGCGACATATACACACCCATGTTTACAGTAGTGCAATTTGCAGGAGCTAAATTGTAGAAACAACTGAAATGCCCATCAACTGAGAAACGGATATAAAAGATGTGGTACTTTTATACAGTTTAATATTGCTCAGCTATAAGGAAAGATAAACTCGAGGTTTTTGTAGGTAAATGCATTCAACTAGAGACCATACTCATCAGTGTAATAAATCACACTTACATGTGTAAATACCATTGTCTCCCTAGTGTAAGAACATGAGAGTAAAAAAAAATCTGAAAAATATAATAGATATTGTGAAAGGGAAAGAAACTGCTCAGAACAAAAGCATAACTGGAATAAAAGAGGAAAGAAAGAGAAAAATTACACACACACACACACACATATATGATAGCTAATTGTGTGTGCATATATATATATAATATATATACACATACAATATAGCTAAGATAATTGTGCTACTAATTTCTATTGGTTTCTTGAAAGGAAGAGCTAATGTTTCATTGCTTGATCCCTCTTAATGCCTAGACCTGATTGTCTGAGTAACCAATTTGAAGATAACGATATGCAGTACAACAACCATTGTTAATTTCCTGATATGCAGTACAACAACCATTGTTAATTTCCTATCACCTTGTTTGAAATTCTGTATCGTTTTGTTTTTGTGATATTTTGTTTATGTCTTTGTGTATGTTAGTTTTTGTTCTTTTCTATTTAAAATTTAAAAAGTAAAGAAAGAGGCGATCCCTGGAGATTGACCTTGATAAAACTGTAATTTAGTAAGTGACAAAGCTGTGTGTTTGAGAACAAGGGGGTAAATCCAATTAAAGGAATGATATAAAAAATACAGAAACAATGTACATGGATAAGAGGGCACTTTAGTTCCCTTGAAATGCAGCGCAAAATAAGGCTGGTATATGATTTCTTCTAAGGAAACGATTCCAAGAAGAAAGAAAAGAATTAAGAAAAGCACTTGAGTGAGGAAGGTCAAAAGGGAAAAGAATTAAAAGGAAGATTCTCTGATCTATTTCCTTCATTCTTTCAACTGATGTTTGTGGAGTACCAGCTGTGCAGTAAGAACTGAAGCCAAGGCAAGATAAGGAAAACAGGAAGACTGAAGTGCTACAGATACAAGGAAAGAATATTCAGGAAAAAAGACGGGAACTGATAGTATCAGGTATTGCTTTGAGACCAAGTAAAGATGACAACTATAATGTGAAATCAGTATGGGTAAAAATAGAAGGCTGTTCGTGAAAACCTTCTCTTCTCTGCCCAGACACACTTCAACATCTTCCTATCTGGGCACCCACTGAGGTGTACTTTTTCCTGCTATAAAATGCACAATAGAAAGACTACACTGCATTTCCATCCATGTCATACTTGCAAGTGGGGCATGTGTAGGCGCTTGTAATCGAGGAAAGTCCTCTTTCCAAAACCTTCTGCTCAGAACTCTAAAACACAGTTATTCAGCTATTCTTAATTGGCCTCCACTTTTTAACCAATTTACTTTTTTTTAATCTGTGAAGTCTTTGCAAATAGCACATGGTTTTGTTGAATTACATTGTTGAAAACTATCCATCAAGTACCAGAAAATCATTAGCTATTTTACAAAGCAAAGAATTTACCCTCTTAAAGCCTACATGAAATTTACTCTAGAAATCAGAACTACTATGAGAGTTTTAGTAAGAACATCTAAAGCCACATGCACTAAATGAATTACCTTTGTCTCCTTCACTTTCAAAGGACAGTCTCCTCCTTCGCAGTTTACAGTTGTCTCCTTCAGAATCATTCATGGACTGTGATTGTAGTAAGAGATCAGGCTTTGTTAGTAGATCATGAAGATACAATGGGAAGTTACCCAACTAAAATATAATGAACTGTTACCATTCTCTACCATTTCATATTACTTCAATCACATTGAGGGTTAATTATCAAATTGCAGGCAAATAGTTACAATACTTTGCCTAATAGTTGCTTCTAAATTATAAAATGGACTGATGGAATAATTCTAGCAGTTTCACTATCTGATGGGGAAATCATAGTTGAAGTTGTTTATTTGAAATTTTTGCAGATGATGTCAGTATTTAGAAACAAAATATTCCTTCATGGTGATTGTGTTTTATGTAACCTGGTAAAGTTAAAAGAAAAATAGTAATAATTTAAAATTTTACAGAATCTTATCACTGCACAGAAAAATGTACAAGCTAATTATTATTAACTATGATGTTTAAATACATGGTAGTGATCGCAAGGTTAAATTTCATAGTACTAAGTATAAAGTTGTTGAATTCAATGAACATTATGTTTAGAACCCTTTATTATATTTGTTCGTACCTCCTTCTCCCCTCTGGCTCACTGTACGATATCTGTCTTACAAATAAAAATAGAAGCTCCTGTATTCCGGTGCTGCCTGGATTTTTAAATAAAGAAATGACCTAAGATAGATATTTGCTATTTTCAAGGTTAAACTAAAATGAAGTTGGTGACATTTGACTAGGATTTTGAGAAAGTCCTGAATTAAAGCCACTGTAAAAATATACACTCCTAATATGTTTTTATCGCCTGAATAATTTTTTAGCTTTTCTGTGTTTCGAAAGAGGTACTTATCTGAGCTGATACATCTGGTTACCTTAAAAGTTGCTCTTACTCTTTATATCTCTTAGAGTGACTGAGTATAACTAGTTCTAAGAAGAATTAAATCTATATTTTACCTGGATATGGACTTAAATATCTTTTTTCCAGATAGTGCACTACTTAGCATGTAAATACACTGGCAAGTATCTAATGCCCAATACTTAATTTATGATTTTAAAAAAGATTTTAGGACTGGGGCAAGGCTTGGAGGTTCTGGGGAGAAAAGGATGCAGGAGGAATAGCCTATTAAAAATTGTGGGCTACCACATAATTCCTATATCCATGGTGTAGCAGTGGTTCAGAAAGACATATGGTCACAGTGGAAGGGCTCAGGGACATGAGAACTACTCTTAAAATTTATTCTAGGTTAAATAATGTGGAGAATTATTTAAAATATTATTTTTATTAGACATACATTATTCATTTTATAGTATTAATTTTGAGTCTACTGTAACACATGATTAATTTATATTCCTTTGAGTTAGAAATTTTGTTAATTATGCACCTATGTTTGAATGACATTAATGTTTCCATTATTATTGAAAAATCAGTGGTAACCAGTATGTGGTATAAAAAATAGTGGAGAGGATATTTTATCTTTTGCTTAAAGATAAACATTTAATAGCCTAAAATTGTCTATTTCTTTTGAATAATTGACACAATCTGCCCCAAACCATTTTAACTTACATATTTCACCTTAGGGTTCCTAAAAGGTTAAACTTAATTAACATGCTTAAAAGTATTTAACATATTTAAAAGTAAGTATGTTGAATTCCTTCAGTCTATAAATTTCAGTATCCAGCTGCCCATTTTTCCTCTATATTTAGAATTTCTTGTTTTGTTGCAACATTTTGTTTAATTTTTCAGAAGTATTTGTGCAATTCAAGAATAAAACAAAATGTCAGGAATACAAAAATAACCAAACGGTTAAAATATACCTTTGCACTTTCATGCCTTAGGTTGAAAGTCAGCTCTAGATTAGTGAGAAAGTGATCGGAAAACTCTGGATACATATCCAAAACTTCCAGCAAGTCCTCCCGCTGAATCTTATGCAGGTCACAGTATGTGAGAGCTCTTACGTCTGCGTTAGACTTGCCAGGTTTGGCATAAAGATGAACCATTTCTCCAAATATGTCATTTTTTCCTAAAGGAAAGAAAAATGAAAGAAAACGACTCGAAATATATTTCTTCCAAAGGCAGAAAGAGACCACTGGCCAGCTGACAAATCCCTGAATTACAGCTTTCAAATATAATAACCCACGGCCAATAGATATTTAGGCAGCAAAGTTGATGGGTCTGAACTGGCTGCTGCATCTGTGTTTGCTGAACAGAATTTTGACTCCAAAGGTCACTAGTCCTACATAATCTCTTTCATTTGCTGGTTGTGAGTCTTTGGCTAAGTGTCCAGAATGTAGTAGGTTTTCACTCTGGTAACCCTCCCTCCTTTGCTAGCAAAAGATCTTGTCATAAAGTATTTTGAAGATACTTCCGGATAGATATGCTTTGATATTGTCAACCCAGGAATATGAGAAAGGGCCCAGCGGGTCAGATTTAAATTTGCTGTCAGGATAAATTCCAGAGGGATGCCAACAGAGTTTATGGTAGAGCTCCTCCAAAGCTTAGAAGATCGGAGCAATTTTTTCTTTTTAATTTTAAAGAGAGTAGTAAGAGAAAAAGAACAATAGCAGCACACTAACATCACAGACATAAACAGAACAAAGCAAGAACATTAACAGTGACACAGGGCTTGAAAACAAAATGATAGGAATTAACAGAGGTTGTTGTATTACGTATCTTCAAATGCATTGCTCAGATTGCCAGATGTAAGAATGCAAGATTGTTCAAACCATTAAATAGAATAAAATAATAATTATTAAATGAAACATTAGAGATAATACAGTTTCACTAGACAAGATGGTAGGAATTCATTGATAGTTATTCCACTGCATATTGTTGTCTTCAGTTCAGTTACTCAGATTGCTAGAAATAAACATGTAAAATTGGTCAAAATATAGAACATTCTATATGTTAACTGTTCCTTTCAATATACCATCAGACATCAGCATCCCAGCTATTCTTACACACACACACACACACACACACACACATATACATTGCCTTCCTTCTTGAACAGATGTAATTTCTCTGAATAACCATTTTTGTGTTTGCCCTTAGTAAAATTGCCCAATTGTTTAAAATATCTAGCTATATAGTTTCAACAGATGTAGACATGCCTTTCGTCAAATGGCCTTTGCTTTGCAAGTGTTTTTTTTTTTTAAAGCAGAATATATTTATTGAGGGAAAGACAGCATCTCTCCAAGAGAGGGACAGAAGGGGTCCCGAGTGGGTTGCTCTGCTTTGAAAGTTTGACCTCCTTGCGTTCTGTGAAACCCATGCCTATTTCAGCCCTGGGCTTCTGCTCTGCAACCCCACCCACATGACCTCTGCTGAGCCATACCGCCTGATCTCTAGTCTTGCTGATTAATAAGGAGAAGAATGACAGTAACACTGATAATTTATTTTGAGGACTAAGTGAGTGACAGCACTGTGTTGAATGCTTAGGTGTATGGTTTCATATTATTTCATTTTTATTCTCCACTTGACTTCATGAAGAAATGACTAATTATTATCCAAATTTTATAAATACTGAAAGAGGATTAAAAAGGTAAACTGATTAGCCCAAGGTCGCCTTCTTAGCTGGGGTGAGGTGGAGGGAGGGAGAGTGTAACCAGGGTTAAAGCCCACGGACTGATTCCAGGCAGCGCTCTCACATGCGATCTATTGCATCTCCTTTGGGTATTTTCCCTGAATATCTGCGCCATTTTTCTATGGCTAAACATCAAGATACTTGTGTGACTTGTGGATTTAGTAAATTCTGATAGAGTATTTTGATTATGTTTCTTTTAAGAATCTTTAATGGATGTGAAATAGTACTTATGCCTATTCTGAAGCTTCTTTTCAGATTTAGGGAAAATTTTCTTGTTTGTTATTTTAGAGTTTGTTAAATAGCCTCATATATCTGTGAGAAGTACCCACTGTGAGAGCTGTCAGTCTCTTAAACAGTGAAATTCTAACAAGTAAAATTTGCTGTAATGTTCTTATTTAAATGAGAATTTAATAAGAGAGAAGTCAAATACTATGTCTTAACTACATAGAAAAATAGGCCCTGAAGGTCAGAAAGGCAGGGAAGCAGGCTCCTCCTGGCAGGATAAGCAGTCAAAGCCAAATCTTCTGGAAACTACTATATTGTGTAGCCACTGTTGGTTTGCTTATTGGATTGAGAACCAGATTGTGTATCTTACTGATTTTTATGAAAATTTAAAAAATTATAATCATAATAAGATTGTCAAACTGTATAGGGAATTCCCCAAATGTCTTTGTGGCTAAGGTCCTCTGCTCTGACGTACTCTGGTTCTGCACAGCAGCGTAGAAATGTCATTTGTGAACATCTAGAGTGAAGTGAAAGGAAATTGTTATGTTCCATGCTCATTATTAAAATCGAGCTGGAGAAAGCTAGGAAGCTTCACAGATACTGGCAGGAGACGTTAGCAGAGGACTGTGCGCCCTAAAACTCCTTGTTAGCTGGTAGGAGGGGAAACACGCCTGGCTTGCTTTGGTCCCCTACTGTGCCCTCTGACCTAACAGTCTGAAGCAATCCCACAGTCATGTGGCATAAGTTTATTTTAAAATAGATAAAACAGATTAAACATGGGTTCTCTTTTGTACTCTAACCGGTTTATTACTAATTTTAATTTCATCGTCACCTTTGTCCCAGGTGTTCTGTTCATAGCTTCATATTACTTAGATATAAATTCACAGCTTTATTTGTACAAGTACACAGCGAATATATGAAATTCCCAGAACATAAATCCAGTTCATAACAGAGCCATGGCTTGGGCTAGCATATATATATACACTGATACTTTAAGATGTTAAAGGATAGAGCATGAAGCCAAAGTTGTCTAAAATGAGAAGAAGAAAAAAAGAAAACAACAACAACAAAATAAAATGAGAAGAAAATGCTATTTTCATATATTTGGCCTCAAATGTCTAAATGGCTTCCCAAGAAGGGTTCAGTGACAGTCAAAGATGGCTGCACCCGGCAGTACCGGCAGCTGCTGTTGACCTCTTTTTCCTCCTTGCTACCTGAGAACTGGGGTAGCAGGCTAAGCTTGAAATCATGTTGGGCCGGACCCTCCGAGAAGGGTCGAGTGCCTGGATCGCTGGACACGCTAAATCCAATGCTGAGGAACAAATTTTCTATGCTGCCTTCATTCTGGACCTGTTGCAGCTGCTGCTGCCATTCTGGAACATGGCACTCTTTGGCTTCCTTCTCAAGACAATAGAGATCCCCTCAGCCTTATCTTTGCAATCCACAGTTTTACTGGAGCTTCCTTTCTGGCCAAACTCACATTTTAAATCATCCTGCTGGGCTCTTTGCTTTTGATTGTCAATATAAATCTGGCTAAAAGCCCCCCAACAATAGCCATGCCACTGCCCCAACATTCGACTGCCTTGAAATTTCTTTTGCCAGATTAATCAGTTTGCTGCCGCCATTAATCTCAGTCTTAGGAAAAGTTTCTGGACACGAGCAAAATGTGGACAAACTTTCTGCCAAGCCATAATATACATCATCTGGAGTCCAACAACCAATGCAATCCATGGCCCTGAATCAAGGCCAGCAGTTTTCTGTAGCTGTTGGTTTCAAGCAGGAGCCTAAATCTTTCCATGGTCAGTTGGCCATTTCAGAACTTTAGAAATGTAATGGTCAATTCATTTAGAAATGTAATGGTCAATTCACTTAGAAAGAAACAAATAACTAAATAAATTTTACGGGAGGACTTCAAGATGGCGACCGGGTAGGCAGCAGAGAGAGAACCTCCCGGAAGAATGCCACTCAGACAAAGGAATATAGGAATATAGCAACATGTGAGACAGAAAGGAAAGAGGTGGGTATTGAACTCAGAAAGGATCTGAAAAGGGAATTGAAGACTAAGCAAAACCTCTTCTGGAGGAAAGGATCAGAGATGCGCCATGGTGCAGTTGGAGGGAGAGGAGAAGGAGGAAGTCATTGCTCCAAACACACCCTTGTCCCATGCCCTTGTTCTGGTGTTCGCAGCTTCAGCTTTGGAGGCCCATGCTCATGGAAGCCTCCTGACTCGGCCAGGGGAGAGAGGAGTTCCGAGAGCTGGTCCAGGGCTGGAGAGGGGAGGGCGCAGCCAGGAAAAGAGGCACTGGCGGTCGGGAGCAGTTGTCGAACCCAGTGTGAGAATGAGAAGTTATGACAGCCACTGGGGCAGAGTCCCCACCCTGTGGCAACCTTCCTAATCAGCGCCTGGAGAGAATCAATGCAACTAGTACACAGCCCACCATGCCTGGCTCTGCACCTGCCTCAAGGTGGTGACCCCCTGCCTCTCTGCTGGGTGAGCAGCTACCGGCAGAGAGCAGTGGGGAACCTTAGCAGCAAGCCGCGGTGGCTCCCAGGGATCCGGCCAAGGAGCGGATGGGGGCTCCAGCACTGCAACAGGAGGGAGATGCAGATGGAGGTGGATTGCATGGCTCCACACTCTTCTCACTCCAACATCAGGCAGGAAGCATGAGCTGGGTTGCCGGGACTCAGCTCCCACCCTGAACTCTCTCTGGGAGCACCATGAGTCTCGGCGGCTTGAGCAAGCACCATCTGCTCCTGGCAACAATGGGACAAATCCATGGTCTTCAGGACTCACCCCAAACTATTAATGTGAGCACCAAGAGGGTCTCCTTACAGCTTGCACATATGAACCTTGCATGAACCCATAGCAACAAATTAGGTGAAAAGCAGCAGACCGGGACTCTGAAAAACAACAACATACTCTATACAGCAGACCTGAGAAAATCCTCCAACTCTATTCTAGAACTAATCTTTAAACTCAGTTCATACCCTGAACTAACACAGTGAGAATGGGCCGGGGAGATTTCAAGCCTTTATACCAAGCATACCAATGCCCAGCTGCAAGGGGTGGGGAATGGTAATACTGGAGATCAGGAGGAGGGGGGAGGAGAAGAAAGGGCCTCTGGCATACAGGAAATGGGACAGAGCCAAACGGGTCACCAAGGGTGCCCCAATAGGGGCACGTGTCCCACGGCTGCTGTGCTGTGGGCCCCACAGCTGCTTCGCTATGGGCCGCGCGGCTGCTCTGCTGTGGGCCATGCTGAGGGCACCCCATGGACTGGACCACCCCCCCACCCATAGCATGGCAACAAGACGGAGCCAGGCAGTCCGCTGTGAGCATAGGTGCTTTTCCACCTCCGACCATGGCAGTTTGTATACACCCATGTATGTTATAGTATAGTCTGAGGCAGCTATATCTCTTCCCAAGGAGAGAGTCCAGGGGTATAGATGAACCCAGGAATACAGTTATTATCACAGGGAAGATGACTGATTGAGTGGTAGGGCAATGGAGATGAGGGAGGAGAAGATTGAATGATCAAATGGGCCATCATCTGTGTAACTGAGTAACAAATGTGAAGGTAACATTTGAGTAAAAAATGTGAAGGTAACATTATGTAGGACAGCATCCAGAGCTAATTCCCTTCTATGTTCTCTATAATTTTGTATTTCCTCAATCATTTTTGTATTAACAGAAGTGAAGATAACTTTATATTATACAGCATCCAGTGCTAATTCCCTACTATCTTCTCTATAATTTGGTATTTCCTTTAATGTTTATGTGTTAACTAGTGTGAAGATAACATTATGTAAGACAGCATCCAGTGCCAATTCCCTATTATAATCTGTATAATTTTGTATTTTCAGTATTGTTTATCACTTATTCTGGTTCATATGTCTCCATTCTTTTGTCTTTAAAATAAAAAAAAAATGGCTTCCCAAAACAGAAGAGAATCATAGCAGCACTTACACTTTGGAGGACAACTGAGAAAGTCAATAAAACATATTTCCAGCAAGAGTAATTTGTTCTGAATTGAATTTTAAGTACATCTTTTGAATTACACACTGGTATTAAAATTCACATTTTACCTCTCATTTTAAATTATGTGCTGCTATACATACTAACAGCTACAGCTAATGATTGAATTTGTCACCATCTGTTCTAAAGCACTCACCCAGAATAGCTACCACAATGTCATCTTTGAGGATTTCGATGGAACCTCGGGATAAGAAGTACAGCGCTGTCAGGACATCGCCACAGTGAACGAGGGTGTCTCCTGGAGGCGCGTGAGTGGTCTTGAATTTCATTGCCAGAGCTCTCAGGCAACCTTTACTTGCGCCTCGAAAAGCTTTGCAGTTCTGCAGCAGAGTTTGGTTAAGATGTAGGCAAATGTCAGCTTGTAGGCATTCTGGGAAACCCTTTAGGACCTGAAGGAGAAAGATAAAGAGTTTCATACTACCAGTGCACTGTGTACTTCAACCTAGTATAAAGTCTATGTCTTGCTCAAGGAACTGCAGGTGTAGTAATTGTCACCAGGAGTTCTTCCAGTATGTCTACCTCGCCTACTTTAATGAATACTTGGTTTGCTAAATATGTCAAAAATTTTAACTCAAATACTTGTTCTCTGAGTTAACTGCAGGTATTCAGATTCAACGCTAGTGCTGTCTCATTAAAATGTTATGCCTACAACTTTTCACATTGCTTCCCTTTCCCCTGCATTATGCTATGCAGCATCATACTGTGCACAGATATCACAGATGTGACAATTACTAAGACATAACTAACCAAAGGCAGAAAGGTAGCCTTGTGATAGAATTTCAAGTCATTTTAGATTGCCATCTCTGGTATATATCTTAGTTAGAATCACTAAAAATGTTGATCTTGAAGTAGCACAGAATGTGTAAATGTCACATATCAGGCAGTGCTCTTAGCTAACAATGCTTGGACTGTTCATATTTCTTTATATACATTATTTTATTTTATTTTATTTTATTTTATTTTTTTTGCAGTACTGGGGATTGAACTCAGGACCCTGCGCTTGCTAGGCAAGCGCTTATTCCACTGAGCTATAATCCCAGCCCTTCTTTATATACATTATTAAAACTAAATATTTTTATAAGCCTGAAAATAGAGAAAGGAAAGGAGAGCAGTAAACACACTTTAAAAGTATACTTTAATTTTCAGAAATAGAAATTGTGCTAGAATGTACAGTGTATACATAAGCTTCTAAAGCTACTGCTTTGACAGCCTATTCAGTGGCTAATTTACACTTTGTGAAATAGATTAAACAATAGTTTATGACATGTGCTCTTCAGTTTGAACTAAATACACTTTATGGCACATTTCTAGATTCCAAGTATGCAATGGATCAAAACAATTCGTGCTTCTCTGTGTCTTGCTACTTTGGGTGTCACATGTAGGTTTTACTTTGACATCTGACATTCCCTTGACTACATAAATAATATGCTTTAGGGTGGGCCATTATACAGTGTAAATTAAAGTGCAATAATTCAGTTTGGGGGCTTTCCTTCTTTTCAACTCAATCTTGGTGCACCATTTAGTATAATTAAAATAATCATGAATTGTTTATAAGGCAATTCAAATACATTTAGCACAGAGAGGAACTTCAAGTTAAATCATATTTTAGTGTACTTACAACTATTACTACTTTAAACATTAAAACATCTACAGGGATCCTCTTTTTATTGGACCACCATGAGATGTAAATGGTTAGACTGTGATATGATGCTAGAGGATCAACATGAGACATGAATCTCAATAGACATGATTCTGAACTCTTATCACCTTCATTGTATAGAAATGGGTCGAAGGTATTTTAGAAGAAAATCCATAGAACTGAAATTCTGGTCATGAATTTGCCACAGGTGACTCTTGTGCAAGTCACTTTACTCCTCTGTGTTTCTTTATTGCAGTGTAAGAGCCTTCACAATAATGAAGACAACCATAAGCTCCAATACATGAGGTGCCCGCAGTCAGACATTGTTCATCCAGCCCTACGCTGCTCACAGTTTCTTCCTGTAGAAGCCCAGGTCCAAAGGGAAGGAGCTTTCCTCTGATCCAAGCCCCTGAGCGCTCATCAGCAAGGTCTCCCCTTACCTGTGGCTTTCAGATTTGGCCTCCATGACTGCACTCCTGCCCAGTTTCCTGCTTGGAATGAAGATCTCTCTAATACAGTTTGTCTTTATCTAGTTTTACCTCTTAAGTGGAGATTTTCTCCCCAGTCTTTGATTGTCTCCTATGTCCACTCAACTTTTCTCTAGGAACCAATTCTCTGTGGCACTGATCTCTGCTACTATCTAAATAGTCACATTAGATTCTTTGTCAGGTGGTGCCACACTGAAGTTGAGCATAAATCCTGTTTTCTGAAATGGTAACTACTTTATCTGAGACTTATATAGGAGAAAATAATCTCAGGTTTTTGTGTTTGCATGACTTATTTCTCTCTGAGGCCAATTCTTTTAGTCTCAGCATAACTCATACATGATCTCATATAGATAAAAATGAATAGAACATCACAACACGTAACAAATTAGGTATGTGCATCTTTCTGTTAAGACATAGCTTGCCAGGGGTAGTGGTGCATGCCTGTAATGCCTGCACTCAAGAGGCTGAGACATCGGGATCACCACAGTTTGAGGCCAACCAGGGCTATGTAGTGAGTTCAAAGGCAGCATAAACTACATACCAAGACTTTGTCTCAAAAAAAATACATAGGTATATGATGTAATAAGATATGAGAAGGCATTTGTGCTTCATATAAGTGGGGGTTATAATTGTGACTGTAAAGTTGGGATGAGAATATTGTGCTTGTAACTTTAATTTCAGGCATTTTCCCTAAAGTCTCCCTGAAGGTAGCCTGGTAACTGAAAAAATTGTGTGTGTGTGTGTGTGTGTGTGTGTGTGTGTGTGTGTGTGTGTGTGTTCCTTAAACTGGAAGGCAGAGATGAGACAGAAATAAGAGTCCTCGCTGCTTTAAGTGTTTGAGCTATGGATTTAGACAGCTATTAGCTAGAAGTTCTACTTCAGTAACTTCATAAATTTGACTTTGTTCAAATAATATAACTTCTTGGAGATTTAATTTCATCTGTTTAATATTAAATCAATACTATTAACTTCACAAATGTGTGGCCTTGGTGACCTATGAATGTATGTAAACGATCTGATGCATGGTAGATAGTTTAATAGACAACAGATCTCTGACTTCCTGTTTTCTGGCTCAAGTGCTCATTACTTTGGCAGGAATAGTAGGTTCACTTTTGCGGGAAATTGATAGACATCCAAGTAACTGTGTGTTTCTTCGGTGTGCTTGATAGGAAAATTTCTATTTTTGTGTTTTTTACTTCAGCAAAATTTAAATACATTTTGCTCCAGGTCTCATCAGTTTAAGATCCCTTTCTCTCTTGCATGTCTCTGTATTCCTTTTTCCTAGTGTTCTAGCTTCCTTGCACTGAGCATTTCATTGTTATGGCTTTAAATTCTATTTGAAAGTGAGCAGTTAATAAAACAAATATGTAAGTTCATTTTTAGAATTCCAGTAGTCTTGGAATCACCCACGAAACTTTAAGGGTACTTGGGAAAGCTTTTCTTGTTCAATTCCCTTTGTCCTTAACATTCATTCTATTGGAAGTGACACCCTTGGGAAAGGTTGTGGGAAAGAGGAGGAACCATAGGGCCTTTGCCGTCACGGGAGGAGGTGCCAGAGAGCTCGACATAACCGTCTCTAGATGAAGGGAGTCTTGTGTGGTGTTAGCCCTTCACCTTCTTAATTTGGTCACATCAGGTATTCAAGTAAAACCCCGTGGAGTTAAAATTCAGTTGTTAAATCTTATACTTCCCCAATAGTTTTGATATCTCAAATAAATGGTCAGGGCTATAATCTGAATTACGGTGCAGAAAGGTACTATGGATAGTTAAAAAAAAGATGCAGTGGAATAGACACTGAAGTACACTGTGAAAAATGGGAACTAAGACATAGTTTTAAACAGATATTTATCCAGGGGACAAATTGATTCCTTTCTGTGCTTTCTCATTATCCTTTGTTTTGTTTGATTTGGTCCTTCTGCTAAATTCCCTGACTTAATTTTTTTTTTTTTTTCATTTACAACCCAACTATATTGTACCAGGCCTAGCAAATCTGGCTACAGAAGGTTACTATGCTAAATATATATGTATAGACCAGGACACAAGCTGGACTGGTGACTGTTACATTCACTGTGCGCACACTCTGCCCAGTCTTCTTCTATGTCAAATGTAAAGTGGCAAAGGTACACATTGTCTTCCACTATCATGTGTGGCTGTTGTCTTATTGAGTGAATCTAATTTTGAAGACCAAGATACAACACCCAGCCTTAGTCATATAGCTTGTACCTTAGAAAGGCAGTTCTGATTCATTTAACAAATACTTGTGAAATATTTACTGCATGTCTGATACTCAGCTATACAGCATCACCATGAATAAAATGTGTTCTGAAAATACACATGGTCCTCAAAACTTTCTTACAAATACCACACTAAAGTTAAGAGAATTAACCTTCATTGCAAAGTTAACAGAATTTCTCAAACTTCCTTCCTCATGCCAAACTTGGGCATTGATAATTTATATTTATAATATTAATGGCTGTTCAAATGAACCCTCAAGTAATAGTTAATTGAAAATAAAGCTCTGGTTTTATTTTTTTAATACTGGCTGGAAATGTGCAGATTTTAAAAAAATTTTCAAGTTCTGGGAAACTTCTTTGAAGGTTGGCAGAAATCTTATATCTTTATTTTGATATATAGTCATCTGAATAATTTATAAATGCAAGATTAATTTCCACTCATTTGAATTTATGTGAAGAAGGCTCTTTAGGGTGTTCAAAAACTAGCAAGAATGGTGCGATAAATGGGTTTGAATTGAGGGGGGTGTTATGACTTGCAAATTAGAATTTGATCATTTAAATAAGAAATGTCTGTGAATGTTAGAAGAAATGAATTCTATATTTAGTACTGGGGGACTCCAAATTTAAAGACATTTTGACACAAACAACCCAAGATCACACTATGAAATCAAATAAAACTCACTAAAGAAATCACACAAAATGAAGCGAGAGAAAAAATGATCATATGATAAACATATCAAACATGATTAATTACTAATTCAGAAGTATATATTAAATTTCATTTTAAACTTTCCAAATATGCACACAAGGTTTAATAAAAATACAGTAAATGTTAAATTTTAAAAAAAATTTACTAGAGTAAAAAAGGCATTGCCATTAACCCCTTCAAAATACATAATTCCGCTTCCTTTGAACATATGCCTCCTAGCGCTCTTCCCACTTCTGGAAGCAGTTCTGAAAGTCTACCTTTGTGACCTTAGTCGTGCTGTAGTGATGGCCTGAACTGATTCAAAATGTTCCCTTTAGAGTCATTCTGACTTGGGCAAGACCCAGAAGTTGCACAGTGGTGGATCAGATAAAATAGGCAGATGGGGCATAGAGTCATGTTTTCATGGGCCTATCTTTCTGCTCAAGGTCAGTCAGCGCAGCATTCACCGCATGTTTGGTCATGCCTTGGAAAGACTCGCATAAGACGATGTCCAGAACTGATTCAATAACTGGCAACAATTGTGGTATAAATGCATTTGAACTGAGGGGAGTATTTAGAGGGGGATTAATGGCTGTGTGTCTCTTTTACTGTAATTGAAGTTTCTAACCCTTTATTTGAACATTCACCATATATTTGTATTTTTAAGCATATTATGTTTATGCTGATAAATAAATAAATAAAATTATGATATTGTTAATATTTGTAATTATGCAGTGTGTGCATTCACATGCTCCCTATAATACCAATGAATGGCTGCTAAATTTAATATAAATTTATATATAATATATAATATAAATAAAGCCTTAAATATCTGACTAGATATGTGCACTAATCAGAAAGATATGTCTCATTAATTTTAATACATTAATTCTTAAATGTAAACTTATATCAGTTTGATAATAATAATAATACTAATACCAGTTTAATAATTATGCTATCTTTTATATACTGGGGCATAAATGGAAAACAAGTTTCATCCAGGCTTATGACATGTTATAAATGAGCATTTATGTCCTTGGTGGCCGTCATTAGTATCTGAGCAGAGAAATAGCTTAATTAGAGTTTTCTCTTTTTGTTTTTGGATATGTCATTATTCTAGCACATTTCAAGGAGAAAAGAGATCTTTATTGCTTTAATCAAATTTTATCTTGCTGACAGAAAATAATTTCTAAATAAAGAAATATACATTTATATTGACAATAAACTTACTCTTTGTTCAAATTTAAGACATGAGATCCAATGCTTGCTGTTCTTAGTCCTGACCTGATTGCCAAAAACTCTTGTGGTGACAACAGTTGTTTACAGTCTGTTTGGAAATGTACATAATTCAATTATTTTGAAAAACTCCTAATTTGTTTTATAGTGCTTTAAAGCCCTGTATTCACTTTTTAAAATAAATCTAAGTGTGTACTCTAAGTCATTCTGCTTCATATTCTCATAGTAGGGAGGGTTAACCTATATCAGGATATATGTTTTTTATTTGTTCAATTAATAGAGCTGCTTATGGGAACATACTCAGACTGACTAGGGCACATTTAGACAGTCACAGTGTGGAAAATGGTTCTCCTACAGAGCAGATTAATCATATGGACAACTTTGGTGGCTGTGTTAACTGTCATTAGGAAATTTTCTAGGGAAATTCTCTGGGTCATTAAGTATACTTAAATCTTGACAAATTAGGATTAATCAAAACACAAATTAACACTCCCTATGCAGCACTAAAACCTCAAGCATGACTATCAAATAGATTATGCAAGTGATAGATTGAATCTTAAGTTTCTGCCCTCGAGTACAGCTTTAATATTTTATAGCACTCCTTGACTCTGGTAGAACTACTGTTTTCATGTGGGTATTCAACTTTTGCAAAATCTTTAGAATTTATAAGATAATACACATTGCTTTTCATTGTTTCTAGAGACTAACAGAATGAATTCTGGAATTTCTAGATCACTCTAGATTATACTATTTCTATGGCTAGGCATTAAAATATGTACAGGAAACCAATACACTGCATGTTCCTTTGGTAAGTACATATTTAATACATTTGAACCACTGATTGCCACGGGTGGGCCCCTCTAGCAGTGTTTATCCTGCATTTGCACATTCCTACCCTGAAGCTCACAGAGCTTTCTCACCTTTCTTTTATTGTTGTACCATCACAGGATTGATAAGATTAAGAAATTATTTTCTTGCACAAGACTGTCATATCTGATCACATTGTTGGGAAAGCAGAACATTGTAAAATGTGTAATTGTGGAAATATTTATATCCATTGGGAGAAATAAGTAATGTTCTGCATCTAAGTTATCAATACTAATACTTTTTTTTTTTTTTTTTGCGGTACTGGGGATCGAACTCAGGATGCTGTGCTTGCTAGGCAAGCGCTTATTCCACTGAGCTATATCCCCAGCCCTAAGTTATCAATACTAAGCATGTAATTTATATCCCTAAGGAACATTACATATGGACAAAACAAAACTCTGTCACACATTGACTTGGATAGCAGTTATATAACTGCTGTCTAGCTCAATACCAGTAAAAGTTCCTTGAAAATCAAAACAGAACCTTCCTTTCTACATCTTCCCTTCCTTCTCCTACCACTTAAGTTAACAGCTGTTCTGGATCTGGTGTCCTTGGAAGGAAACTTAAACTTTACCCCCGACTCAAATTAAGGTATGGTGAAGATGAATGGGGTACAGGTAGTGATGTGAGGGCAGGCAGGATTTATTGTTTTTATCCACAGCTCCTAGTTATATAGGCTCTGGAATCCTTCGCCTAACTCAGAGAGCCTAATTTCAAAAAGATGCCTTAGGATTTGTGAAATGAATTCTCAGTGGAACTCTTGAGACCATTAAGTTTTCTAAGGGCCAGAGGAGGGATCAGCATCTCGAGGAATAGTTTCAGGGCCTCACCATTTTACCCTTCTTCCACTAACTGAGAGAGGACGTAGTGGAAGGAATGGACAAAATATAACCCCAGTAGTGTCTGTTGCATGCTCTGCAAGCGGTTCTTCCCAAGTGGGCTGGGTGTAGACGACCTGAGCTGCTTACAGAGTAGGGGAAAAGCAAATGCAGAGAGCCAAATGTTGAAAAGTGATTTAAAATCTCACACTGCATTCAAAATACTCTCTCAAATTTGAATCAAGTCTTATGGTGTCAGAAACCTTACTCATGTACTACATTTTAGAAAATAATTTAAATCATCAATACTTTGTGAGGGATATAGAGTGGCAATCATTCTTTTTCTTAAGGGAAATGTGAGACACAACACATTAACAGATTTTATTTGTGGAAGAACTAAGATTCCATGTTTTGTTCATGGTTTCTTCAACTATCTTGACTTGCTCTAGATGTCTGTTAAGTTGGGGTTTTAAACTCAAGGCTTTTGTAGGTAAATGGATGTAACTAGAGACCACACTCATCAGAGAAATAAATCGGACCCACATGTGTAAACATCATATTGTCTCCTTGGTGTGGAAACTTAAAAGAATAAGTAAGACTCAAAACGTACAATAGATAATATGCAAGGGAAAGAAATTGCTCAAAGGAAGGAATGACTGGGATGAGGGAAAGAAGAAAAAAGAAAGAAGGAAGGCAAAATATAAATATATGCATGAATAGGTGTGATAACTCTCTTGCTGATGTCTGATGGTATATTGAAAGGAGCAGTTAATGCTTAACAGTTTTTATGTTCTGATCAATTTTGCATGCTTATATCTGGCCATCTGAGCAACTGATTTGAAGGTAACAATATGTAGTGGAATTACCATAGTGAACTCCTACCATCTTGTTTAGTGAAACTCTGCATTATCTCCAATGTTTTATCTAATAATTATTTCCTTATCCCCTTTAAAGGTTTGAGCAATCTTCCATTCTTGCATCTGTTAATCTGAGCAACATCATTGAGGACAGCGATATGCAATGTTAATTTGCTAAATTGTCTTGAACCCCTGTATCACTTTAAATGTTCTTGCTTTGGTTTGTTTATGTTTGTGATGCTGGTGTGCTGCTATTATTTTTTGTGTTGTTGTTTGTTTGTCATTTATTACTCTCTTCAAACTAAAATTAAAAATAAATAAATAGATAAAAGGAAAAAAGTTTTCTAAGAGTATGATGAGACACAAGATATTTCCCATTCACTTTACTGATTGCCTTTATAGGTAAGCCAAATGATAGAGATATAATATAGATATGCTTTACTTAGTATTCAGATTTTTTGTTCTGTTTTGCTTTTTAGTTTTTATTTATTTATTTATTTATTTATATTTTCTGAGGCAGGGTCTCATTATGTAATTCAGGCTGGTCTCAAATTTGTGACTCTCCTGCCTTAGCCTGCTGAGCGCTGGAATTATAGACATGCACCACTATGCCTAACTTTGTTCCTTTGAAATTTTAAAGCTAAACAAAAATGCAATTGTTTTCTAGGAAAAGAAATACCTCTATGAATAATTATTAGATATTGGGCAAAGTATTAGAAGCTTTCATGAGAAAAGTTTTCTTCCTCTGCATAACAGATTTCCCCTCTTTAAAAGTTTTGACTATTACCTGACCCTCAAAATACTCCAGGTAACGTATCTGCACAATTCAATTTCCAGAGATGGAGCCCTAAACCTGCTGTGTAGTTCTAGGCCCTATTTAGGCAACCTGCAATTGGTAGTGGAATTACAGAACTTAATCATACACTACATAAATGAATAAAGAAAGGAAACTCTCTCTTTGTACAAAGCAGAGAAATTCTCTTCTTTCTCCATTATGAAATAGTGTTGAATTCTTTGGAAAATTTTCGTAATGATGAGTCATTTTTTACAAATGCAAATAGATTGCTGAATTAGGTGTGGGCTCTTATGTTTCTGAAAAGTAGAAATGCTGTAGTTCATGAACTGTGGGTATAGTCCAAATGAAAAAATAAAATAATTCACAAGAGATCACAAAATCAGAAGTACTCAGCTGAGCATGCTTTTGATAACAGCCCTCTGGGAAACTGATGTAAGAGAATCATAAGTTTGAGCCTACATAGGCAACTTGGCAAGATCATGTTTCAAAATAAAAGATAAAACAAGCTGGGGATGTAGACTAATGTGAAGGCCCTGAGCTCAACCTGGAGTACCAAAAAGTAAAACAAAACAAAACTTTAAAAGTCAGAAGTTCTTATTAAGCACCATACTATAACCTTTGGATCAATTTGGAAAGTAATAGAAGGAGAACATTTCATATCAAAACTAAAACCAGTCAACAGAAAAATTTTCATTCAAAGAAAAATGTAGCCAGGTGTGGAGGCACCTGTCTATAATTCCAGCCTTCTGGAGAGTGAAGGCAATACAATTATACTTGGAGATCAGACTGGATTACATAGAAAGTTCAAGACTATCCTGGGCTACGTGGGAAATTTTGTGTCTAAATTTAAAAAAGTATTCGCTTATTTTCTTCATTATTACAATAGAGTAACTCAAATAACAAATTTCCTTAACAGAAAAGTTCAGAATAATGGAATAACACAAATTGTCAAGAAGAGGGGATACATATGCACCCACTCCTCAAGGTGACTGCGAAATTAGAAAGGATGGCAGATACCAAAAAATAAAAAGAATAACATCAAGGATAAATAAAAATAAGAGCTAGTTTTCTGAAAACAATATAGTGAAATGTGTTACTCTGTCAAAGAGCTTAAGAAGAGAGCACAAAAACGCACAAGTTTGGGGTGAAATGGAAGATGTTTGTGTTCACAGAAAATATGAAACAGCTTCTGAGATACAACTCTATGACAACTTCAAACATCAAAATCAAATGGATAAATTTTTGACAAAATGGAAATAACCCATATGAACCAAGAAAGAAAGAAATAACTTACCACAGTAGAGTAAGAATAACAAAGAAAGACTTACTGTTAAAACAACCAGGACCTTCCAATTAATTCATTTCTAACCTTTAAAGACCATAGTACCACTGACAAATATTATTATAAATTAATACTGCAATTAGTGCAAAATAGTAAACAATTAGTGAATAAAGGCCACAATATAGAAACTTCTATGACCAAGTAAGAGTCACTTTTGGAATGCACAGATAATTTAAAAGCATTAGTCTTAATGGTGGAGCCATTTTCATTAAAATTGTTTGGGAGAGTCCAGTGAATAGAAACAATACCTAGAATTTTTAAAAAGGAGAAGGAACTTATCTCTTTTGCTGCTGATATAATTGTATACTTAGACCATTCAAGAGGAAATCTTCCAGTTATATCTATATCATTTCTTACTCAATTTTAACGCACTATGCTAAATTAGCAGAACTCACATTCATATGGAAAAGAAAAACTTCTATGTAAATCCTTAAAATCATTAGAAAATCTTGATGTGGTCATATGACTTCCGATTTCTAAGCTAGGTTTAACAATCCCATTTGGGGTTATCTCAAACACAGAGTACACTGAAGTTGAATAAAAGTAGACAGACCTACATGACAGGGAAGAATATGTGTGCCCCAGGAGCCAAGACAGGAAAGCTATGATTAGTATGAGTTTACTTATCTTATGAGGTGTTAAAACATGATGTACAGTTATAGCTTGAACTTTCCACTACTTGAACAGGAAAGATAAAAATAATCTGCACAGTGTCTGTAACTTTGCTCTGTAGTCACATTAAAAATCTGACTTGAAATAAACCTGTAAGGGACTAGAGTGAGCCACATGCCACACCTTGTTGTGGACACAGAGGGGAGGAACTTCTGTCTAAGCGCTGCTCGCACCCAGACAACGTATAATGCTGAGTTCGGGCACTAGAACATTCATCACTGTGCCTTCTTTATGCTCTTTATTTGCATAAAACATCTTAACTATGGCTCCAAAGAAAGTGATACCAGCGGTAAAGGTAAGAAGAAAAGTGTGGGAACCACTATAGAGTTAAAGAAAGAAATCATTCTTAAATTTGTTAAAGTTCTGGAAAAATGAATTTATAAGTGTAATTTTTGGCTCTGAGAACTACTTATTTGGTTTTCCATTATTTGTTATGGGAAAAACAAGTTCAGTTCTTAAACCTTTTGGTGTTCAAACATGAATTTGGAGCAAATTCAGTTTGACGAAAGAGGTATCATTGTATATATTTAATAGAAATATACAAATAGAGCAGATTTATGAGTCTAGATGTGTATCTCAGCTATGTCTGTTAATGTAATCTATACCTTAGTTAATATTTTAAATAAATGAAAACTATTTCATTTAACATATTCTTCTAGAAATATCTTCCATTTATGTGAAGAAAATCATTTAGAAAAGTAGGTTTCGGATTATGGAGTTTTCAGTCATGTGCCAAAATTTTTATGAAACTGCTTCTATAATTCAAAGATGTAGCAGGGACTTTTAAAACAGGAAATGATTCTGAACTATACAAGAGCAGTTGATGTGTACATTTTACGAGTTTTTTAAATAAAATAATTAAAGTTAATAAAATAGAAAAAGCTATAAATATGAAATCCATAGACAAATGCAAATGACTATATTTATTTTTATACAAACATATTTTAGATATATGTATATATACATACATACAATGGTGCTTATGTTAATTTGTAGCTAGGGAAATATCATTAAAGTAATAGCCAATTCTCCCATATCTGTTAAAATGTCAAATATTAAAACCATAGGTGATGTTCTCCCCCTCCCCTTAAAAAAAACCTTTTACCCAATGTTCTCCAGGGTAAGTAGACTTCAGAAACGAACCCATAGGAGCCAGGTACAAAATGAAGAAGGTTCTGAAGTTGTGTCTAGTATGGAAGCCACAGTGAGTGCGTGTTTCCCACCCACACTCATTCACTAGTGTAACATGTCTAAGAAAAGCAATTAAAATATATGTAAATTTTTTGAAACATTGCTGTTTTAAGGCTACATGATAGGTTGGATGAACTGTTTCTGCCTTTCTTCACCCTTTTAAAAGATTAAGTGATATGGCATATTAGAACATTTGTATGTCGGTAAAAGTACAAATTCTTAGTCCACTGGCATTTCTTCTACTGAAGAAACTATTTTCTTTTAGAGACATTATGGATGATTTGATTCCTTTAAGCTTGAGAACTGCTTGGTTAACTCTAGTATGAATTAAAAGAGATTTAAAATTGTATTTCCCAAAAAGATTTTAGGAATGTACTTCGATGATCTACTTTTTATTATTGGCTGAATCCTTATTAAGTGATCTGAAATCGAATTATTTTTGGATTACTCTTTTACTGCTAACTACCCTTTAACACAAGAAACTGTACTCCAGAGTCCTTTTTTCAAACAAGATTATTATTTTCAGAGTATAAAAACAATTTCAGACACCATTTCCGCCTTCCTGTTAGGAGAACAATGGAGTGACGGAGGCACAAGTGTGCTTGCTGCCCCCGCAGTACTTCTGCAACGTCTGCTCCTCAGTTAGAAAGCCCTGGGCCAGGCTGTCCTTATTTCTCTTGGCTCAGAAACTGCTAAGGTTTGCATTCCATCCTTGAAGAACCTACTTTGCATGGAAGCACTGCGATGCTAGCTGTATGTAAGCCTTCTCTCCCGGATGGTGTTTGGAGACTAGGGCGATGTTTGTATGATCACGTGTGAAAGATGACTGAGTAGGTACCACTCATGACCTGAGAAAACCAGAGCCTGTGTTAAGCTTGACACTGTTCATGACTGAGAGCTCCAGATGGCATTTATTGTTCTCATGATAGCTTTGTTTAGGGTAAGTAGAGTTCACGTAAAATAACAAGGATAGGTAAACTTTACATCTTCTTAAACATGTATGTTTCAGAAGCTGCCTACAGGAGATGGTCAAGAGGGATGATATATTTGTGTGTTAATAAAAAAACTTACTACCTAGCCAGGAAATTATTGTCAATTTAATCAATATGCAGGTGAAAATATCCTCTCAAGTGAGTTGTGCATAGACTTCAACTCCTACATGCTAACTAGATATTTATTTGCAGAAAACCAGAATAACCAGAAAACTAGTCCTGTGTGTCATTATTATTTAAATGCAGGTTTTTGCCAAAATCTGTGACCCTTTTTAATTATGTGAAGGACCAGTCAGATTTGAGGGCACTATTTGGGGGGCATGTAAGAGGATTACAGGGGACTGAGCCTAGGGTATACTGAGCTACATCACCAGCCCTTTTTATTTTTTGAGATAGGCTTTTGCTAATTTGCCCAGGCCGGCCTTAAATTTCTAGTTCTCTTGCCTCAGTCTCCCAAGTAGCTGGGATTACACCCCCTGATTTACTCAAGGCACCCTTTTCAGTAATTTTATTTTACCTCCATGACCCAGAGAAGTTCTTTTTATTTCCTATATTGGTATAGACTTCAGTGTAGATCTTTAGAAAAACATAGGATGGATAAAACAACATAGTCTTGAAAGCAAATAATGCTATTTTATATTTTGCTTTGATATTGGTGATGAGTTTTAGGGTTACAAGGGTTGTTTTTAATCGGGGTTGCTGAACTGAACAAAAGTGCAAGCTTGCACGGTTGTATTTCATCCTGGTGTATTAAAGCACCCTGATCTGAATGTGAAGCTTTGGCACAAATGCAGTCATTCAGTGTGGGACTGGTCATTACAGTTTAGATGGACCAGAGGAAGGCCATGGATGCAGAGACAGGTCAGCTTTGGTTGTGGAGGAGGCCTCACTGGCAAGTAACAAAAACTAGAAAAGAGTTGTGAAAGTAAAAGAAAGCAAATGTTATCAAAGTGCTCCCGAGAAATAATGTCAGCTCCAAGAAATGAAGATTTCTAGTAAGCAATATTTCATTTACTATTCCCTTTGCCAATCTGATTGTTGTTATTTGTCAGGTCTAGTCCTAATGCATGTGTCACTGAATTTATCATGATTATCAGTATTTTTAGAGTATTAGCCTGATTTTTGGTTGAAATCTCCAAAAATCTTCCTATCTCAGCTCAACTCCTATCCCACACTTTCTGCTTTTGCAGAAATTAGTCTCTGCCTGACCTGGGAGACTGGAACCTGCCATGTAAGCGCTGTCAAGCCTCCTCTTTTTCCCCTCCCAGCCAACACCCTCACTTTTTTTTTTTTTTCCTGTACCTGTCTTCAAGAAAAACTTATCTCTGCACTCCACTGAAGAACCATTCCCCTCCAGCATTCTTATTCCATAACTTGTGTCTGTCTCTCAGAATTTCCTCCATGAATGTTCCTGAGTAAACAACACTCAGTTACTCCACTTTCTTCCTAAAATAAATGAAACAAAGGTGCTTCTGGATTACCTAACTCTGTCTTGTACTGCTCAACATAGGTGCCTCAACTCTTGTCCTTGCTCTTGCCTGAAATCCCCTTTAATTCTCCACCATCAGCAGTCTCCACCCACCTAGTGTAGTGATTTTGAAGCCACTTCCATCCAGAAATAGATGATATTCTGTAAGGGAGATTGAACTATTCACCACCAGCAGTGGAGGGGGTGGGCAGCAGATAGGGTTGAGTCTCCATCTTCAGGCACGAAAACTTTCATAATTTACAAAGTTAGCATATTTGAGTAGTGGTGCTTTAAAGATATTTGAAAATGGAAAACTTAATGAAATTGCAGAGGTTAAGTGACTTGTCCAAGAGTAGTGGCAGACTGAGAGTTAGTACTTGGGACTTAGAATCCCTCTCCTGTATTTTTTCCTGTTACGCAGGTATTACCTGGGTGAGTCAAAGGACAGTACTTTCAGGTGAGGAATAAATTCCTCATCGAATAGTCTTAAAGGCATTTCCTCCAGGCTAGTTTAATACTAAACCATAAAGTGGGTCCTGTCTAAAATGTCTTACTTCCCTCCATCCAGAGGGGTGCATGGGGCAGCTACACTGGTATGGGACATGACTTGCATTATTTTAGTAATTCTATAACTTAAACAATGTTGGATAACCTCAGAGTTTCAGACTGGTGAGAAGCAAGCTTTCATTTGGGGCAATTACTTGACAGGCCATCAGCCCTCATGTGAGAAAGGATATCCTCATTCTTTGTCAAATTTCTGTAGATAGAAAGAAACGGGTTTTCCAGAATGAACCTGTGCACACCTTCGAGGTAATATTTATAACCCTAAACCCCAAGTTAGAATCTAAAGAACATGTTCCTTTCATGATTTCTTTATCTTGGCTCTTTCCACTTAGTACTATGAACCTTTTTGGTTCAAGTGAAAAGGAGTCTGTAACTATTTCCAGAATATTTTCAGTTCTGGGAAATTCCGACTGTAGATTTCACAAAAAATAAAAGATGAAGAAAATATGGAATACAGCCACATTTTTAGGTCAATTCTTTCCTATTAGTTTGTGATCCACCAAACAGTCAGATGTTTAGGTCCTGAAAATAATTTTAGGCTCATTCATTCGTGACTGGGAGCCTTGTACTTCATTTGGACATGGTTGAACAGCAAAAGTGACCTGAAATGTTTTATGAAAAATTATATTTAAAGTTATACTTAAATGAAATAACATGGAATGCTGATGCAAAATACAAAAGTTTGATGTATTTTATGTATCACAATACATAAATTTAAATAATTTTCAACTGCTGTTAAATTACAACTTAGCTAACAATAAATTAATGAAACAAGAACATCAACAATGTGATTTTGGAGGTAATAAAGTGACTGATTTTTTTTCTTTTACCTCTCAATAGTCTATGAGTACAGTTGCATTTCTCTAGTCAACTCTGTTTTGCATATCATGTTTGAAAAGTAAGCATCTTCCATTGGCTGAATTTCCAGAGTTATCTTGCACTTTTTTTTTTTTACTCACTTTGCAGTCACAAAATGAGAAATGTAGACATGTACATACAAGTTCGTGCAAGTCAAGTTCTCAAAACCACATGCAAGTTTCAGCGGCACATGGTTCAGAGCTCACACATTCCAGGGTCATGTAATACTGGCATGCAGATGAGAGGAAAGAAAAGCACCTACATCATGAAAATAGAGGATGATGAAAGAAAATGACATTTTCTTTATGACAATTATCTAATGCAAACCGTATACCCATAATCTTTACCAGAGTGGACATTGGGGTAGAGAAGTTGATTTTTGTGGTAAATGGGAAACCGTATATTAAATATTGTTAGAGGTCAAGTCTCCATTAAGATGAAGAATTTCTTTTCTCTACTTGGCCTCTTCCATGTTATCTTTCCCAGTTTCTTGATTTGTAGTTCCTCTGCTACACCATGCAAAAGATCAGAGCTAACACTGGAAATCACTTAACAAGCTCTAAGCCTAACAGATAACAAGGGTGTTCTCCACAATTTACACAGAATTAAATTGGATATAAATACCTCCTGTTCTTACCGGTGGGTGTTGTGATTCCATGTATTAAGGTGTGAAGCAGACAGGAAAGAGATAAATCTTTCATAAGTACATGATAAATAGGCAAGTGGTATATAAACCATATTCATAGGTAATAGACTCAAACAATGAAAGGTAAATAGTTGTCACAAAATAGACTTTATATCATAAAAGTGGTTGTAAACTAGAGTTTATGGAGAGGGGAAATAAAATAAGTAATCATTTCAGTACTGCTTTTGAAGTAATCTGGCAGTATGGAGCAATAAAGTTGAGTGACACTTTTTCTTGGTTAAAAATTCTTGACACTGCTTCAGCCAACCCAGCAGTAGAGATTCCCCAACAGGTTTGAATACTACTTTTGTTAAATAAGAATACTAATGGAATACATAAAAGTAACCAATGTCTAGTTGCTCTATTGCAAGATCAAAAAGTTCCCTTGGGGAAAATCAGTTTATTAAGTGATTTTTTCACTGTGAACTTTGGGATCATTGGAAGTAACTCCTGTAGTTCAGCTACAGTTTTGTCTGAAAAATGTACTAATTTGCCTAGCTCTTTGAGGAAATGTTTTGCAATAACATTTCTTTATTTTTCCGTCAGATAAATCACACACAGCTATGAAAAACATATAAATGTCTCTCAAGTTAGAAAATATTTGCAATGCTTCTTGTACCATTACTGCTAGTTTTGAATCCTTGTTTTAAAATTTTTTTGTGTGTTTATGTTAGAATTATTCTGGTGGAACAAAAATATCAATCTAAATTTTATAGATTTGCTTGAACAAACACTGTATTATGTAACTGATGTAATTAAATTTGAGTGATTTTATTTTCTAAAGAATTCTCAAAAATGGTTCTTTCCCTCAGAAGGAGTGGTCAGGTGTGACGTGTCATAGTTTAGTTCTTTTTTTTTTTTTAATTCTATGGCTCTATATAATTGAATTTGAGCTTGTTGTATAACTTATTTAGCAGTAAATTTCTAAAGTCAAAAGGGAAGCTAAAAGAACAATAATAGTAATTAAAAACTCTTGGGACCATATTAATGTTAATTGTGTTGATGTTTTGAACAGTGATATAGGAGGTGAGGCTATGCCAAGTGATTGTTGATGTCAAATTTGTCTAACATGTGTGTAGGAATCCATATTTCTTCCTTGAAAGGAAACATTCATTAAACCATGTACATTAAAAAGGGCACAAAGGTAATTGTTTAAAATACAGAAAACCTATTATTAAAAGAAGCATGAAACTTTCTAACAGAAAATGCTTATGTCATACTTTAAGCTCTCTAACCTCTCCTACAATTTTCAAAATTTTCTCTATTTCAAGATGTAGTAATCTTGGATTTCTACTTGGGGACACCATAATTGTTACAGTTCACTTGCCAAATCTTAATTACCCATGGGTCCAGCTACTTTTCTGGATGCTGGCAACTAGACTACAGTGGTAGTCCAAACCCTAGCTAAAGCAATCCTTTCTCTAATCAGAAGCGGGAACTCAGCTACACACAGTTATATCAGTTTGCATCGTGTTATAATGCCTTTGCCACACAGTATAACTAGATATAGCACCATGCAATGCCATGAATTGAGAATGAGACACTATCTCCAGGGAAGAAAATAAACGTCTGAGAGAAGAAAACAAAAGCAAGGGATTCAAAGCTGGTGAGACTGGCCTTTTCACTTCGGCTATACTTCAATGCCTGTGGTGCTTCTGTTGTGGGAAACACATACATACCATGTTCATGTCAATGCCATTAGTGTAAGTCCACGCATGCTGGAAATATTCTTCAAGTCGTTGCCGCAGAGGGTTGGGGATCTGGTGAAAGCGAATGAACTCTTTGACCCTCAGCATCTGCATGTGGTACCTGGCGGTCCCTGAGTACAGTCTCTGGATAATTGCAGAGACGTTTCCAAAGATGCTTGCGTACATCAGTGCTGGATGGGATAAAAAACAAAGTCATGGGAGAACATTGCATTTGGATATACTGTATCTTCTAAGACTATGAAGTATGTAGATTTTGATTATCTTATTCAAATATGTGGCCCAAGTAGAAGAAAGAAGTAAGACTTAGTAAGACTTTAAATTTTATAATTTTAATGTTAAAACTACAGGGGGAATATTCAACTTCATTACTGATTCTAAATTAAGTACAAAATCATATTATTCATAATATTAGCTTATGACTAGAGATGAAACGCATTTGGAAAAACCACCTTATTATTTGCAAGAAGTCATGTCATGGGTCACCATAAATAATTTTTCTTAAAAAATTCACGAGCTAAAGCATTTTTAGGGACTTTTAAAAACCATTTTTTGAATGAACTTAAAACACCAACTTTTAAATTGTGACTTATCTCTGCCTCTTAGCCTTAGATCTAACCTTGTAGAAGTAAAGCATCTACTATAAATTTAAAGTTTATTTTCAGTACTTCCATTTTCTAATAAATACCCAGCTCTTTTCAGGAATATATATTTTTCTTAGTGTGTTCATTTGTGCACATCTAAAGATTTATTCTAATTCATTTTCACAGTTCTTTGCATGAAAAACATAGCTGTGGTTTAGAAAATGCCTACAGTATAAATTTTGTGAAAGAAAGTAGAACTTATCTCTGTTGCTTCCTTCAATAGGGAGAAATTTACTGTTAGATCACCCTCCTTAGTGCTTCTTGGGCTAAAGCTTTATTACTTAAAATAAGCTCTTTACACAGTTTCTCTTTTCCTTTTTGTACCTGTGTCCAGTTTCTAATGATTCCAAAAAAGAATTTTCTGTATATTGCGTGTTGTATACAGAAAATCACACGACATAATCTGTGCGTGGATCTCTGGTAACTGCCAGGTGCACAGGGCTGAGACGATGCATGTTATAGGAGGTGGGCGGCATTTGCTTTCTTTTCCAGATTCTCTCTTTTGCTTATCAAGGCTGATGATCATTTCCTGATTTACCGTGTGTGTCTCGGGCAAGAGACTGTCCATGAGAAATAACTGGCACTCTTTTTATTTATTTCCTTTTGGATCTATTTAAGGACATGAAGTCTATGGAGATGTGAGCGTTAATTTTTATCAACTTCACTAGACCACAAAACGCTCATATATTTGGTTAAATATTATTCTTAGTGAGACTAAGAGGGTGATTCTGACTGAATTGAAGATCTGGTAAAGCAGATCAGAACCCTGTGTGGGTAGGTCCCACCCAATCCACTTGAGGAATGAATAGATCCAAAAGGGGAGGAGAAAGGGGGAATTCCCTCTCTGCCTGAGTGTCTGAGCTAGGATTGAACATTCTCTTGCCTTTGAACTTAAATAATCCCATGAGTTCATTACTGCCTAGGCCAAGTTCTTATAATACATCATTGTATCTCTATATCTATCTACCTATCTATCTATCCATCCATCCAAGTTCTACTGATTCTGCTTCTCTGGAAATCCAGACTAATTCATGACCTTCTGTGCTGAGTGTGGGTTGGTATGTGTAGCAGAGATTAATTCTCTACATGGTATATCAGCTATTTAAATTTTTTCTTCCCCCAGAAGAGGTAGCAGGTCTAAATTGTTTCTCATCTCAGTAAATCAACACCTTTTATTAAGAAGAGAATTAACAATATTTGCCAGAGACAACTGTCAGTGTAAACAAGGACCAACATATGTAAGAAATCTTGTGAAATAGGAAGGAACTGGTCAAAGGAAAAGGGAACTAACGAGGGACAAGCGGGAACAGAAGGGAGGGAAAAGAAAAAAAAGAAAAGAAGGGGAAAATGCAAACAACCCTTTGTAAGTAAGGGTGAGAAGAGAGGTTGAAAAGCGGGAAGGGGAGGGGGATGGGAAATAAAAGGAACCGAGATAGATCACGCACAGGTACAAATTCTCTAGGATGAATGTCATCATTATGTACATCTAAATTGTACCAATAAGCCTAATTAAAACAAAAACCAGTATTTGCCCAAAACTGGTTTCTGTGACTTATATGAGAAGTATATTTTATTCATGATTTTACTCATCCCGACTGTACTATTAGAAATAATTTTTATGTATGTTGTCATGTCTCTAAAACATTCCTGTCATATATATGTTCAGGAAATAGATTCTGAGAGGGTGCAGTCAATACTAGGTACTTTACCTAAAAACATATGTGAAGGAGAAAAGTCAGGAAAACAATCATTTCCCACTTCCTGTCCAGAAGGAACATCTAGATTTTATGAATGTAGTTGAATACCTCAAAGAAAGATTGAAATACATCTCCCAGGAAATTCTGTGCTGATAGTTTTTAAAAATTCTAATAAAGGCATGTTTTCATATTTATCATTTCTTTAATTTTAGAAAAATTTCAATGATTATTTTCTGATTACTGTATTTTTCAACTTACTTCCCCCAATTTGGGGGACTCCACAAACGTAACTGTTCCAGGGCTTAGTATTTATTGCCTCTTAGTTTCATCATTTTCTAGTTTCCTCCAGTTTCTTATTATTTGATTTCTCTCCTGCTTATGTGCCACATTATTCTATATCTTTTCCACTGATTTTTAAAGGCTGCTATTGTAAAATTAATATTGGTCAAGGTGGCCTTTTGTCTTTCTTCAGAAATTTTAAATATTGTTCTTTTAAAAATTTAATTATTTTAGCTGACATATAAAAACATAAAATCTATGCAATTTATAGGATACCATAGGATATTTTGATATATGTAAACATTGCATCATTTAAACGAGGTTAAGCATCTGTTTCCTCAAATATTTAATATTTTTATGGTTAAAAAAATCAAAAGTTCTTCTTTTAGCTTTTTGCGATAATACAGTACCCAGCAGCCACTTGACCACACAGTAGCACATCAGAGCTTCTTATTCCTGTTATTCATAGCTTAGTATTCGTTACAGGGCTACCCCATTTCTCTCTCCTTCATGCTCTCTACTTCTACCTCTGTAAGCAACAGGCCACTCACAATTCCAAAGAGATCAACCTGCTATACTCCAGACATAGTGACAGTATGACCTACTTCTCTTTTGCCTGGCTTATTTCAGTCCCAAATCCATTTGTATTGTCAAAACAGATTTCACTCTTTCGCATTGCTGAATGGTGTATACACGCCTTATAGTCTCCATTTGTCCATTACTGGATAGTTTGGTAATTTCCACTTCTTTTTCTTTCCATTATTGGGAATCATGCTGTAGTGAACATGGGGTGCTTATGTCTCTTTGACATACTGATTTTATTTCTTCTGTACACATGCTTAGCAATAGTATTGCCAACCCACACAGTAGCTTCATTTTAACTTCTTGAAGAACTTCTACACGATTTTGCTTAGTACCGTACTTATTTACACCCAACAGTGCCCAGGGTTCCCTTTTCACCACCTCCTTACCAGCATTTATCTTTTTTCATCTTTTTGACAACAGTAATTCTCACTGTTGAGCACTTTGCCCTATAGCTGTCAGCCATTTGTCTGTCTTCTTCTGAGAAATGTCTATTTGTCTGTTGCTTCTTATTGCTGTTATTGGTATTGAGATTTTTTTGGTTCTTTATATATTTTAGATATTAACTAATCAGAAGTATAGTTTGTAAATATTTTCATTCTTGAGATTGTTTCCTTTTCTCAGTTGATGGTTATCTTTGCTGTGTACATTTTTTAGTTTCATGAAATCACAATTTTTTTTTTTTTTGCTTTTGTTTCCTATGCTTTTTGTGTATTGTAGAAAAAAGATCCTTAGACATTAGACATTGTTCTTGCAGGTCGTTGGATCATTTGCACATTGAGTTATACCTTTTGATACTTGGTTTTTAAGCTTTTTTAAGGACTAGGTTAGCCCTCGCACATGGGATTATTTTCCTGAGAGGCCGGTGACTATTTTGGATGCTCAGTCTGAGCTTTCTCTGCTGCTGGTTTGAATCTGAATATTTCCTATACTCACATGAACTCTGGAAACTGTTCAACTCACTGTGCTTGTACTTCTCTTTAGGCTTTGGGGACTTTCACCTCATGCACCTGGGCTTAGTATTTCTCAGTAGACTCAAATGGGACACTCATAAATACCTTTGGAGTTTTCTTGGTCATGACGTATTTTATTGCCTATATTGCAAACTCCAGGAATGGCACCTCTATGACCTCTGATCTTATTTGCTTAATTCCGTAAGACAACTCTGGTCTACTGAAGTTGTGTTTCTCTTCACTCTTTACTGTGGTCCAGAAGATGCCTTCAGGCAGGACAGCACATGTTAATTTTCAATATCTGAATACAATTACTTTTTATATTTTGTTTATTTTTCTCTTTCCTTTTGCCTTTTATTTTGTTTGTTTTTTGTTTTGTTTTGTTTTTTGTCTTTTTGAGACAGGATCTCACTGTGCAGTTCTGGTTGGCCTTGAGCTTACCTTGTAGCCTAGGCTGGTCTCCAACTCTCAATGATCCTCCTGCCTCAGCCTCCCAAGTGCTGGGACTACTGGTGTACACCACCATGCCTTACTTGTTTGTTTGTTTGATAGAAGGTATATAAAGTTCCAATTGCTTCATCATGGCTGGAAGCAGAGTACTAGTTACTGTTTTCACATGCTACAAAAACCAGGAAATTCTCCTAATTTGCTTGTCAAGGAGGCTAGAGATAAAGACATTTGCCTTTATTTGTGCTAGTTTGTGTGTTATTTTAAATTGAATAAATATATGATATTTATAGTATTAACATAAGGTGTGGGGCTGGGGATATAGCTCAGTGGAATAAGCGCCTGCCTAGCAAGCACAGGGTCCTGAGTTCCATCCCCAGTACTGCAACAACAACAACAAAAAAACAAAAAACATAAGGTGTGAGCCTTGTTATATATTAGAAAACTGGGCATAAAATACAACAATTTATATTTGTGCTTTTTTACTGGTTGCTTAACTTTTCCTTCATTTTTCTTTTGAATTATGTACATTTGTAAAATGAATTATCTGATGTCTGCTTTTGTACAAGTGAAAAACCTCTTGAGAAGAGGTTTTAAAATGTGTTTATATATATTTGAGTTATTTGAATTTAGAAGACAGTTTTCAACATTGTATTTATAGTTTTTTGAGTTACATTTGCTGAAATATTGATAACTGATAGCTTTTTGTACAATTTAGCTTCAAAGTTTTCTTTCAGAGTAAAGATTTAAAAAGCTCAAGAATAATAATAGCTTAACCTGGTACTCGGTGTAGTTATAATTAGAACATATACACTATTTTATGTTACATTTTTGATTTTTTGATTTTAGGTCAATATTAGTCCACTTGTAGGTATGAAGAGTACATGCTTAGTGTATAAATACGGCAAAGAGAGCAAATTAAATCATTTTCTCATATGATTGCATTTACTTGGGACTATCAGGTTCAAATACTTCCCTGAATATCAAATAGCCAAATTATAGGGACAGTCCTGCTACCGTTCAGTTTCTTGTCTTAACTTTACTGTTTTCCTTAATTTATGGCACAGAGGTCATAACAGAATTCTCTTAGGAAGAGGAGAATTCCCTATGTGACCAGAGCTCTACACAGTCTCACTGTGAAAACCAATGATATTGTGTGGAATGTGAGTTTATTTTACAGCACCCAACATGATTGAGTATGTGCTCTTTTTTAAAAGATGAAATTCACCTGTAGGAAACATGGTTCCTTCCAAAAGAACCAATAGAAAAAATCTGGTGATATATTCACAAAAGCAAGAAAGACAGAAAGAAAGGAAGAAAGGGGGAAAAGAGAAGGAGGAGAAAACAGAGCAAGAAACAGAACAGAGAGAGGGAGGGAGAATGGGGGGAGGGAGAGAAGGAAGGGAAGGGAGGGGAGGAAAGGGGAGGGGAGGGGAGGGGAGGGAAGGGAAGGGAAGAAGAAAGGAAGGGAAGGGAAACAAATAACCAATATTTTCCTGATTTAAAGAATAGAGATTAGGTGTAGACTAAGTAAAGAACTTTGTTTCTTCAATTTACAACAGTTTGCATACTAAATAGCACTCTGTATTTCACTAAGTCCTCACAGTGCTGGAGATGAATCAGTGGAGAGCTGGTTAAACTTCAAAGCCTTTTTAAAACTTTCTTGAAAATCTTAAATTTCAAAATGCAAGGTCTATTTCTTAGACATAATTTAAGAAATATAATTTCCTAAAAATTGCTGCTCTGTGTAATTGTTTAGTGAAAAACAAACAGTTGTCTTTTCCTTATTTGCTTTCTATGCCACTCAAGTTTCTAATCAGTGTAAAGTAGGTTCTAGCTGGTACCATCACAAAAGGGCTGGGTTGTGTGTGCGGAGATCCCAGTCTCTCTGCCATCGGTGTGTCTATGCCTTCCTGGTCATCTCCCCTTCCATTTCCTTCTGTGTACAGTGCCAGACACACTTCCAATCCCACACGTGGTTTGTAACTAAGACTTGGATGGAATTTGTAGAATATCTTAAGAGTTACTTAAATATGTTATTTCCTTTTATAAATTTTACTTTAAAACACTATAGCATACACACACATGCATACACATATATGAAAAGTTAACTTTACATAAAAAGATAATAAACTGGGTAAATCTATTTAAGTTTCCTAAGTAGGTCATTTATAAGCACAGTTCAGTAGTCAGTAGGTTGACATTTAAAAATCAATAATCAGGATCCACTTTCCATGTTGTACACAGCCCGAAAACGTGCTCTTTGTGACACTGCAAAAATCAATCTATTTTTTTAACCAGTTGTTGTCTGGTATCATCAAGTTACATCAATTGTTTTGACAGGATAATTTAAAAATATTAACATCAAAACATCTTCATTTAAACACAAATTTTATTCCAAGTAATATATGTAATAAGTGATGCCTCTGACCTTGTAAGGGTATTACAAGGTAAAAAGCAGTTACTTAGATCCTGGCATAATGTCACAGAGGGAAGAATCTGGACAATATCAGGAGAAAAATACATACATGTATCCATAAAATATACATATATAGTAAGTATTATGTATATTATATATTTCACATATATATGAAAGATGATCTTAAACCATAATTCTAGTGCTTTGTCAGCAGAATAATATAGATAATACATTATTATATATAATACATATTTCATATATATGTGAAAAACGAGTTGGAATTATCATTGTGTTTCATCTCTTTGTGCCTGTTATCTAGCTGTTCTCCTACCTTGCCTATTGTATGTGATGCGAGCTCCCATTGCCTGCTATAACCGGGTGTCAGCTTGAAACAGGAAATAACTACCAGTGATAAATCACAAATACAGTATCTACTTTCATAGCACTGAGTGAACTATGAGTTTCAGTTTCTGGATCTCTAGACCTATGTAACCAGTTCTATACCCATGATTTCCTCAGACTGAGAATAAACTTTTTGTGTCTTCACAAAGACAAACTTGATAGAACGCGGTACCTATCCATGTAATCTCATCGTTTCCACACTTTTCATCACTCTACTCTCAGTCTTCTAAAGATAATCCATTTTTGAGATCATTTTATCCTAACAGAGAGCAAAAGAGAAATCTACTTACAGCCAATCAACATGACACAAATTGAAAAGATTTTCTCCGAATTGGTGTTAGGAGACACATTTCCAAATCCTACACTGGTTAAACTGCTGAAGGTAAAATAAAGTGCTGTGACGTATTTGTCTTTAATGGATGGTCCAGAACTGGAGTCACTGTCATTGTAACGTTTCCCAATTTGTTGTCCTAAGGAATCCAACCATCCAATTTTGTCTGTCAGATATGGCCTTTCTACATTCCCAATTGCATACCAAATGCAAGCCAGCCAGTGAGCAATCAGAGCAAATATGCACATTAAGAGCATGAGAACCGCAGCACCATATTCTGAGTATCGATCCAACTTCCTGGCCACTCGCACAAGACGCAGGAGTCGAGCAGTCTTCAAAAGACCAATTAATGTGGTTGTCTGTTAAAATGAATATTCATGGTTAGAAACAGTTGCTAAACAATTCAAAGTATGTTCCTGTAAAGCAGAGTTGGTTAGAAACCGACTAAAACACTATCACAGCATTGAGATAACTGTACATTTAAATATTAAATTTAGTTCCTTAATAATTAAACATGCTTCTGAAATACTTTGTATATATATGATATATTAATCCAGCATTCTGACACCCATATGGGACTGAGAATCTGTCTTATTTTAAGCTGTAATCAAGTGTTTTGTACATAATGTATAGTTAGTAATTCCTTCACTAGCTAACGAATGCTCCACTGTGTTCCCATGTGCCTACAAAAGACTACGCACTCGGATTTAGTATTGGGCAGAAATGCTGTCTTTTCTAGGAAAGTTACTTAACAGACATTGTATCTTCTCCACTGAAAAAAAACTGGTCTTCTGTGTATTGGGTAGAATAGATAATTTTAAAAAACACACAACTTGAAAGTGAAAAGTATGATAGTGATATTAAACAGAATATTAGGACAGAGGGTATTTGGAAACATGGGTGTGGTAGAGACCACCGTTGAAAGGAAGCTCTAGAAAGACCTCACTGATGAGGTGAAATTGGAGCAAGGAAGGCCTGAATAATGTGAAGGAGCCAGTCAAACTGCTTCTTCTTCGACTGAGGAAACATTTATTGGATAATTGCAGGCATGAATTATGCTCTATAGTTAAAGGAACTTTTTCTTGCTCTCATGCTAAATGCGTTAAATTGATAAACTGTTTCTTGATATATACCAATGATATTATAGTTGTGTTTTGCTTTAGAGTATGATGTGTGTAACTAATTACATGGTTATTACTGACCAGGTATCTAATGACAGAGTACTTTCTTATAATACCAGGATACTTAACTGGTTGTTTGGTCTTGAAATCTGGTAAGTACAAATTACAAGTTCATTTCTTATGTTTCCTAAATAATGTCAACTATAAGTACTATATAATTCACAGGGCATATAATTATTGCATAATTAACATGGTGTTTACCAATCAATTATTGAGTCATTTTATCTGTTCATTGCTGGTGTTTATTTTGCAAAATACATCCGTGTTTTAAGAACACTTATGTCTTAATTGAAGAAGCATATGAAATAACTATGTCTTCATACATGTTAGTATTTGTAAGAAAAAAGCAAGCACCAGATGTCAAGATAAATGTTTTCATTAAAATATTATAGTGTTTTAGATTCGTTTGTTTGTTTCTTGTGCCACATAAGAAGGGAGAGTCCTTGGTCTTTCCTGAATTCTTTATTGTAGGAGTGGAACTCTCCCCAAATGACAAAAGTTTGTGTAGTTGAGATGGGCTTATCACAACCAGACTCTGACCTTTGCTCATTTTGTGTTATGTAGAGTAGCAAATCTTTTCTCTCTCCAGTGCTTACTTTTTTTCAGAATGCAATAAGCATAATTTTTTTAATTCACAGATTTAAAAATGTATCTCTTCTCAAAGAATGATGACAAATTTAAGTCATATGAGGTGATGACTTAAACACACTTTCCAGTACTTATATCATCAATATTTTAGCTTAGCAATTATGTGCTAGGATTTTGGAACAAATGAACTTATAATTGAATTTGATTTTTGCACCAATATGTCACCTTGGACAAATCCTCTATGGGATCTCAAACTTTAGTATCTATTTGTAATTGTGAATAACAATGTCTACCTTATAGGGTTATAAATAATCATAATAAATATTAGATCTTGTTTCTATTTAAATACACCTTGAATTTTTATAACTGTTAATAGGAGGGGACATTATGTTGTAAAATGCATTGGTGGAGCTTTCAGATTTTTCTAATGTATAATTTAGATATATAGAATCTCAGCTGGAAGCCTTTCCTCAGAGGTCAGGCAGCCCAGCCAGAGAAACGATGGGGACTTTGAAGACAAGAACTTTTTCAAGTATGTTGACTGCTCAGACTCTGATAATGGGAATTGCCATTATCAATATTCAGCGTATTCACACAGCATATATCTCTGTGGCTATTTCTCCTTTAATTTTGATTTATTTCTAATAAATTGCAAATATCTGAGTTTATTGCTCAGCTCTTCAGATTATTATTTTTTTGAAATAAAATTTCTCAAAACAAACAAAACACAGCATAAATTCTCTTGGTGTTTTGGCAAAGTGAAATAGCAAGGAATAAATGAGTCCCTATAATACTGTGAATATCAGGACTTTTGGGTATGAAAATAATAGTGATTGTGCTACAAAAAGAAAGACAGCAAATCTGTTTTTCATGCCACACTCCTTTGCCCCCGCGTTGGGCTTTTTCTAGTATTGTGTCAGAGTAAAGATAAAGTGTATATGACAGCACATCCTCAAGCAGAAAAGTTAATACAATTTGTACGACAATGCACAAAAACCTCTACTCTGAAGAAAAATGTAAAATATGATATACGGTAAACTCTCAAAACAATTGACACAATTCATACATAATAATTGCAGACATAATAAAAGAAAATGGAGGGAAAGAGAGAGAAGGGGAAATCAAAGGCTGTTGTTATATCTCTTTGTTGAAAGGTAAAGGTAGATGAATACTGTTTTCAACAAAGTCATTTTCTTGTGGTTTTGTACCATGTACCTAAGCATAACTTGCTATGCTGGTTCACCAATATAACCAATGCCTTCACCTGGTTTCTACTGTTATCAAGATACCGCTAACACACTTGGATACTCTGTCAGTCACAGCTGTGAACAGCACAATATGTAGATCATGGTTAGTGTTATAGTAACTATTTTCTTTTTCTTCTTTAAATGCCTCTCAAAGACCCATGACGTCTTGCACTAGATGGCAGAACGGAGAGAACAGACTAAAGAATTATCAAAGTCCTCTTGCTGAGTTGGTCACAATTTGGCCGTAGTTTTTCAGCTCAGCGTTCTATCTTTGTGTTACCTGCGAGGGAAAAGTGCCACCACCAACGGACACAACAGCATTGCTGACTTTAGAGTTTGGCGGAAGAGAATTTCAGAATGCATGGTTATCTCATAGCATATCTACTTTCATGTAATGTCTAAATTTAGTATGGAAATCTTTCTGGTTTTTAAGTTTTGAAAATATAATAAATCAAACTGTCCAGGAACTCATTCATAACTATTTGAAAACTGTAGCAGCATAGTGTTTCTCTTAGATGTTACTTTTGGAGATTTTAATTGGTATTAGAAAAAGATCATCTGCTAGGAATTACTTTCAGTAGAGACTTTACAAACTATAATGAGCTCTTAACATGTGAACTGGCTACCTGTGCCCGTTCCATTTCAGATCTCAGCTTGTTTTTGTGACTGAATGGTACTTTCACTTCTTTTGGTCAGAATGTCACTGGAAAGAAAATGTCCTTATTTGAGACTTTTGATTTTAGTGCACTTTGTTGAGTTTTTAAAAAAATTTAAATAATCTTTCTTCAGAAATTCAATTACCCATATTTCTTGGTGGTCAATGAATACCACTTAATTTTAACTTTTTAAAACATACACATCCATGGTTTATTAAAAGGCAAGGGTTCCTTTTAATATTGAGGTAGAAGTAAGTTTCCCTTATTAAGTTTGTGACCTTCTTGACTATATATACTATTATAGTTTTATATGTATATTAAATGGTAGACCACACTTAAAATGACTATGCCAATCTTTCTACTATATATTCAACAATAAATCAGGCAATATTCTCTACTAATGCTAATGGAATTCTTCTTGAAGGCTTGATACTAGCTAGTTTCTTATCAGTATTAAAGAAGTCTTTACTCAAGAATAAATTTGGCAACCCCTAATTAAGAAAGTCCTCTTTCAAGAATTTTAAAAGTGATTCTACTTTTAGTCATCATTTTCAAGAATGTTACCTTTAAAGCTTTCCTATGCTGGTTTCAAACCCAGGGCATCACAGATACTAGATAAGTGCCTCACCATTAGTTAAACCCTAGTGCCCTGAAACAGTGTTTCAGAGGCTTACTTTTTGAAAGCTTTTCCTATAAATAAGGGATATAATTATTCTTTTATAAACTAGGAAATATGACCATGTGTCTTTTGGTTTCATTTACAGAGTTTATAGAATACATCATCATTGCAATTTTGTATGTAATATATCATTCTATCCTGTTTGTCGAGAATTATTTGTGTGCAAATGGAAAAATGGTAGCATATAGCAAGTAATAACTTTCATGACTCTGAAATCACTTTTTTGCTTTAAATTTCATTTTAGCTAATTCCTTCTTAGGTAAGTGATACAATTATTCCTTTATTGTTCAATTATTTACAAAATATAATGCAATGATATGAAAAATAGTGTCTAGTCAATCCTGTATTATTTCAGTATTTTCAAGGGCACATTCATTAATACAATCAGACTGCTATATTTTGAATGTATATAAAATCTTTGGAAATTGTCTAATTTCATTTCTTTATACAAACCAAATATGATTACTTGCACAAAGTGCTATTTTTAAAGGGGAAAGTTTTAACCTCTTTGGGAAAGCCCTTCTCATGTACAGTAACATTTTCTATTGAGCTACTTGCTTTTTTTTTTTTTTGAGCTACTTGCTTTTATTTTGTTTTATAATTAACATTCTATTGTGTTTTTATCTGAATCATTTTTTATTTCTTTACAGTAACATTGCAAACTGGTCATCAAATTGTTCTAAACCACAGTGGACAGAAGTTACATAAGTAAACTCTGGGTGCTATATTTTTTAAATTAGAATTTGACTTTGGAGAAAATTATACCTCATGTCATTTCACTCAATTGCTCACATATACCTGATGAATAAGTGAGCAAATTAGATCAAAGTAATTTCTTTAATTGTAAATTTTGTGTCATGCCATAGTGCTTTACAGGCATAATCAAAGTTCCAAGCAAAAGCCAGTGGAAAGAAACTTGTCAAATGTAAGTCAAGGGATACCTACAGAGAGATATAGATACTTTATCATAGACATACATCATGTATATGTCTTCAAAATGTGGTTTATTAAAGTTGAAAATGTGCAATATTTTAGACATTAACTTCCAAGAAACAAGTGATATCTATTGTAAGGAGCAATTTCAGAGAGATTAGCTGATAAAAATGACAATTTCTCTATGGATCCCTGTTGAGGTTTTCTCATTGTCCTTCTATAATTCCTGTAACTCATATCAGCAAAGCAAATAATCACAAAAATCCTAATTCCAGAGGAGCAAGAAGTTAGAGAAGCATGTAAGTAGGCAGAATTCCTTAGGTTGTAACTACTAACATCTGAGAAATTAAGATTTTACATAGAGAAGTGAATATGGGATAATTTTAAGCAACTGATCAAAGTTGACTTTTTGGAGAGTTAGGCAATAATATTGCTCCTTTGCATTAATGATTTCAAAGCAATTTGTTACGTGTGGCCTGAGTTTGGTGTTATAGAAATTGAGAAATGTGGAAAGGGTTATGAGTTAAGATGTGTCCCATACATGTACCAACGCCACACAATGACTGCAGTCATCATGTACTGAGAACATTTACTAATAAAAATTTTAAAAGACCATACCCCCCCAAATTAGGAAACTCAGAATCTTCTCATTCTCTGGATGGCATTAACAACAGGAAAATATTAATGGTATAGACAAGCCAAGCATCCCCAGTATTTATTTTCTGTAACATGTTTAAACATTATAGAGGATTCTCCAGTAATTAGTAAATGGTTTGTTTTTACTCAAACTAAAAAATCAAGAAATTGTTTTGAAAAATATGAGGAATTATGTTATATATACTTGTTAGTAAAAATGCACATGCCTAGCCATCCTTTTAGTCTATCTTTTCAGTTCCTTGAGGTGTGTCCGACTTATCCAGAAGCCATCTGTGTTTGGATGAGAAAGAGCGGCATCTTAAATTTCAGATGGCCAAACCAAGCATTTCCGCTCCACAGCGTGCCTTTTTCTCCTCAGGTTTTTACCCTCTGAATAATACACTGCCAATTGTAAAAGTAACTTAATGAATCCTATTGCTCCTCGCAAGTTATCTTCAACAGGGATAGACAAAAATATTCTTCAACTACCCCTTATTGTACTTTTTCTCTTAATCTTTCATATATTATTTAAGCCACCAACAAGCCCTCATGGCTCTCCTCCGGAATGCATCCCACGTTTATCTCCCGCTCTTCCAGTCTCTTGTCACTGGGAAGCTCAGCCGCTCTTTCCTTCATCCTGGCGTACAGCACGGGCTTTAACCAATTCCCTGCTCTTGCTGTCCAGTTTGCAGACAATGGTGTGTGTAATGTTTCAAAATGTCAATTAGCCTGTGCTTCCCATGCCAAAGAACCCTACTGTAGGCTCAACCCACTGATTTGGTCTCCGTCTGGGCATTGTCAGATCTTAACATTTCACCTCCTACTCTCTGAGTTTCAGCCTGCCTCTGTCCTTTCTGCTCTTCTACCATGCTGAGCCTGTTCACCACTTGGGCCATTTTCACAAGTCTGAAATGCTTGACAATGTAGTTGCATGTGGCTACTTCCTTCTTTTCAAGTTTCCACTGAAATGACATCTGTTCTGCACCTTTCCGGATCTCTAAGCCCAAGCTAGTCACCCACTCAAGTCATTCTCTGTAGTTTGGATCATTGAGGCATTTCGTTTTTTTTTTGGAATATTCTTGCTTAGTTAATGCTGTTTTGAATATTATCAATCTTCTACCCTCTGGCGTCTCCTAAGCCCTCTTCCCTTCTCCTAGAATGATAAATTCTGGAGAACAAAAACTTTGTCTAGTTTATTCCTGAATATTCAAACCTAGGATATGACCTGCCATTTTGAAGAATGCTCAGTAAAGATTTGCTGAAGGAGTAAAGTATTATATTACTAAAAAGAGGTCGTGTATAATATAGGACTGTGCCACTTAACAGTTCTGAGTTTCAGTGGTCTCAACTATAAAATATGAACTATACATAACTTTCTAGGCTGAAAACCAAATGAGATGATTTATTGTGGTGTTTCTAGTTCTAAGATCTATTTTGACAGTCATACTGGATTATAATTTAGAGGTATTACTGATTTCAAAAGTTTTCAAAGTACCTTAAAATGTAGACTTTAAAATTTAAAAGATGGAAACTTCTTATACTTTTTTTAACCCTATCTATAGCAGCTCTAACCTTTACCAATTAGCCTCCTACACAAGAAGAAAGTGTACCCTCAGGTGGCTCTCCCCAAATATACTTCAAATGTCCTTCAGTGCTAACTTCTCAGGAATCCTCAGTAACTTTTCTTGTTCAATATTTTTCACATTTTTTGCAGTACTGGGATTAAAATCAAGAGTCCATAATACTAGGCAAGTGCTCCACCACGAAGTTACACCCACAGATTTATATTATTTCATTTCATTTTATATTATATTTTATTATGTCTTACTTAGTTGTACAGCTTGGCCTGAAACTTGAAACCCTCCTGCCTTCCCTTTCTCAGTAGTTGACACTAAAGGCACACACTGCCACACCTGCCTATTGCTTGTCAGCCTTTAGTTGTATTTCTTTCAGGCTCTTTCTTTTCACTTGTAAATAGCTTAGGCAAAAATACAATACCATATATAATAACACTTCACCCTGTAAAGTCTTCGAGTATTGTCTTTTTCTTTCATTTGTTACCAAGATTCTGACAAAGGGGGTCCTATTCATTTTCTATTAACTTTTGAAGCCACTTTGGTTTGGCGCTGTGGCCAGTATCTGACATGCTTGATAGCATCCATCCATACCTCCCTGGCATGTTCAGTGACTCATTTTCAGTTCTCCATAGAGTTTATGTCTCTATTATCTTTGACACCTTCTTCTCCTTGAATTATTTTTACTTTCCTAGTTTACTGCCTTCAATGAGAGAGGTAGAAGTTGCAATGCTAGGATAGCATTTGACACCAGCACATTTTTTCCAGGTCCTATACAACTTTTCAATATCCTGCCTGTTATTTGTATACATAAAAGAAATTGAAGTTGCTCAGCCTTGAAACTTGGACTTACTTTTTCACATTTGCATATTCATTAAATTTAAGAAGTCTGCTATATAAATTTAGAGGTTAAATTATTCTATGTGGACTTTTACTAAAAGTTGTTCATAAATGTACATGTTTAGCAGGAGCAAGGGAATTTTGTAGATACACATATATGTGCATACTAGTACAAACATTCATACATGCATGCACATACATATAGAAGTGTATTTTAATCCATATAATAAGATGCAGATATGCATAACTACAATAGTAAGTTGAATATTGCATCTAGTTTTCATACAAGCTTACCCATTAAAACAAGGTAGGAGTGCCTGAGATCTTCATTCTTATCATTTAATGTACATATTATTGAACCATTTACATAGTAAACTAGATGTTATTTTCTTATGAAAGTACTTTTCACATAAAATATTAGACTTTAGAAATTACATGTACAAAATTATATAACTGTCATATAATAATAATCCAGGCAGAGCTTAAAAGCACTTGTTATTAAATCAAATGTTGGTTTCAAGGAGGCTGGGAATCTCCGTAGTTCTATGCCTGTAAAGGACTTTTCCTCTATTGCCCATGTAGAAAACTCCCCCTGGTAATAAAGAACTCCTCCTTCCATGCTTTCATATCTGTTTGTATACAGATTTAGAAAAATACTTTAGTAGTTTTAGTACTAAAACAGTACTCTATTTGTCCATATGCTGCCTGCCTCCGCTAGACTTCAAGCCTCCAATCAACTGGTTCTGTATTGTTCTCTTCAGTAAACACAGACTCTAATACACTGACCTGCACGTAATAGGTTCTCAGTAAATGCTAATGCAATGAAGGAATCTACTCAGGTAGGAGGTTTTTATAATTCTTTTCTGAACTGGAAAAATGAATTACATCAATTTTTAGAATATTACATGGAACTCAAAACAGGAGAGCACATAATTCCAAGCTGCTTTTCTATAGGAGAGACCAACTAGCATGAGTCTTGTCAGCTTGCTTTGCTGTCTGTCCTTGAAGGCCTTTGGGACACTCTGAAGCATTGCCAAGAAATTCTAGCTTGAAACCATTCAACTACACAATCTCCCAATAGAGTTCCCTCTAGGTTAAATCTTGTCATTTATTTTATGTCAGAAGTCTCAGGGCAATGTTTTCATATTCATATGATAAAACTTCCCAAATTAGTCCACTTGAATTTGAACTTAAGATCTCTTTTTCTCTGGAAAGCATTCTTTTCTTTTTTGTCAGCAACAAAAACAGATGGTGAATATTTGTAATTCACTTATCACTTGATGTACATTTTTGAAAAAAAATTATTATGAAATATGATTGTGTGCTGAAAATCCTAATTGTCATATAATATAGTTTCTATATAGTTTATAATGTTCCATACAGTTTATATGTAGAGGGAAAAGCATTGTCACTCTTGCAGAAAGTATGACGTAGTCCGATTGCATTGCTTGTCTTCCTGTTACCCTTTTAGCATTAAAAGGTTTCTTTGATCCAGATTGATATGTTAATTCTGTGTATCTTTCCAGACTCACCCACTCCTGCTATCTTTGACATTTAGGTACTTCACCTTTTCATGCAACCTGTGAACACGTGCACATGTGTACATAACCCTGTAACTGTCTTTTTTTGCTTTGTTTTGTTTGTTTTTGTGGTACTGGGGATCAAACTCAGGACCTTGTGCTTGCTAGGCAGGTGCTTATCCCACTGAGCTATATCCCCAGCACCCTGTAACTGTCCTTTACAACCCTATGCTGTCCCTATAATTGTCATAGAGACATTTCCTTTTCTGCCTTTCATTTTTTCAGACTTTGTTTTGCAGACTTTAATAACTGCTAAACATGAATGAACAGTAGATTTTTTTGAGTAAATAAGTGTATTTATAGATTAATGTGCTCATATGTAAGTTTCTAAGGGGAACTTTTATTAGGAAAGAGGAGCTTGAATCCAAAAACACAGGGAAGGGAAGAAAAGTAACTTTTGGTTTATATATTTTAACTTTTGAGAGAATGATGTTTTATTGTTTTTATTAGCAGGAGCTTATGTGAAGTAACTATATAGATTTCTCATTGTAAGACGCTCAAAGATAGATAATGAAGTTTTTTTATTTTCAAGATAAAAAATTAAAATATATTAACGGTATTTCACTTTCTTGTCTTTTAGTTAAGATCCAAAGTTAGGAGTACTTAATAAAAGTTTAATTCAAGTTTTTGTTTCTGGATGTAGGATTTTTTGTGAGTTTCATATGTATTGTTTCATTAAAGTCTCACATGAATTACCACGACCAACAACAACTTGAGAGGAAAAGGTACTATTGTCATTCCCTTATGGATCATGAAAGGACATCTTGAGCTTTGTGCAAGCTTTGTAGAATTCAGGAAGAGTGTTTCATTCCCCAGTGCTTTTAGCTGACCCAAAGTTTGCCGGCATATTCTGGAGAAAGGAGAGTTTCTAAACCTGTTGATTTCCCTTGCAGAGAAGGATTCTTTTCCTGAAGCCATCACTGGCTAGAGAGCAACCATGTATTGATATCTGATCTCTTAAGAAGAAGATAACTAAACAAACAAAAGATCACCAAGGATTCTTAGATAAGGACAATGGAAAGCCAGGAATGGTGGCCCATGCCTGAATCTCAGCAACTGCAAGGTTGAGGTAGAAGGATCGCCGTGAGTTTGAAGTCAGCCTGGGCTACAAAGTGAGTTCAAGGCCAGCCTGAACTGCACAGTGAAACCTTGTCTCAAAAAATAGAAAAAGAAAACTTAAAAGAAAATGAAAATGAAAAGGACAATAGATTAAAAAAAACTGAGCACATTGAATTTATCTTCTTTCAACCTATATCGGTGCCTTTTGTAAATCTTTCCATTATAAAACTCAGGAAACATATACAATAAAAAATTAATGACAATTAAATGGAGGAGAGTTTTAAGGATAACTTAATTTCATTTGGATCAAAGAGTCCTTTTAGAATCTGATTGTAGTTATGAACACTCTATATCCAGAACTCTCCAGCTTATAAAGTACTTTGAACATTAAAATATTTTTTCAATATGGATTCTATTTAGGAGAAAGAGTTTTTGGGCAAGACATTTAAACTGTCTCTTCAAATCACAATAATGAGTGAAGAAAGATACAACTTTAATGATCGACAATTTTACACCCATGAACTTAATATACAGGGATTTCACATCCTGGGAATGTGATATATATGTATACCGCTTGTTTGGCAATTTAATTTGTTGGCTAAAAGAGGAGAATATTTTGAATTTCTTAGTATAAATCGAAGGAGTTTAAATTATTTGCCATGAAAAAATGTTCCATCTCATTTAAAGAGTTTCCAAGTGGAAATGAATTTCATGTGTGAAATACGGGCAGTTTATAAATCAACCACTCGTTTGAAGTTTCTTTCAGAAAATAAGATGCTTAAGCAGCTCTTACCTCATCAGAACCTGATCCAAAAATCAGCAAGTCAAAAGGGATCGCTGCAACCATGTCAATCAGGAACCAGCCTTTGAAGTAGTGTATTGCTATTTTGGCAGGGTCACTTACCACTTCTTCATTCTGATTTACATATGTTGTTCTGAAGTTTATTAGAATATCTATGATAAACATGATATCCACAATCAAGTCTACTACATTCAAAGGACTACAAGAATAGCCACATTCTCGTCTTTTCTGTTCTTCTCTGTCATTGAGGAGAAAGGCCGCAGAGTAGGGCGTGAATATTGCAGTGTATATGACCAGCAGCAGAATGAGCCAGTCCCAGACGGCCTTGAAGGGGCTGTAGTGCAATATTGTAAATTTGTTGATGCGTGGTGTCTGCAGTTTATATTCTGGCAGGACATCTGCTCCCAAAGAAAGGACCTGAACATAAAGAAAAGAATGTAGTGTAGAATATTGTTATTATTTAATCTGGTAATCTTATAAAAATATTAAGATAATTATATAGCAAAACTTATTAGAAGGAATTTTTGTAATGTTTAAGCCTGTATGTAAAGCACACATATATTTAGGTAAATTCATATAAGCCCTTGTTATGCGGAATGTTTGGCTCAAAAAAACATCATTGTAGTTCTTAATCCGATTTTCATTGAAAAATAATATTATTCCTGAGAAACTGAGGAACAGCTATCATTCCTTTGAAACATAGCGCTTCAAAAGAAACAAAACTATGAGATTATTTTTAGAAAATCATAAAATCAGTTTTGAAATATGAGTAATAATTCAATTTCCAAATCTAGGAAAGGATTGACTGTAATGAAGAGAAATATACTTGTATCCAAGGTCATATTTGACTTACCTATATTTATCCTATAATTTAAACTTGGTAAGTTAAAAATAACTTATTGAATATGAAATCAAGTAGTTTGCTACTTGTAATTTTTTTAAACATGAGGTAGGGAGAAGCAAATGAGATTAAAATAAAAGAGATTTTCTCTAAATTATGAGAAGGTATTTTATATTCTGGGACAAATACACTTTCACCCAAACTTTTCCATGAAATTTAGAGAATTCTAAAAGAAAAATGCTGGAGGAAGATGTTTAGAAAATTGATTTGAAAGTTTTCCAAGATTCTTAGCCCCCAAGGAATAGATAAGCCTTAAGATATATTCTACTACAGAGAGCATTGGGAAAACTAAAATAGTTCACTATTTAAAGTTTTTGTTTATCTGAGAAAAATGAAAGCTAAATTTAATGTGTGGCCCTAAAAAAATAGACAAGTCTATTGTTTGTCGTTTCAGATCAAGTTTCAAAAACACAAGTTAAACAGAACGGTTATCTCACAAGAAAAGCCATTTTAAGGCAATTATGAATAACTGCCTTAAACTCTCAATATCCCACATATACAATGGTTCTATTTCAAATATAATTTCACTAAATACATTTTTTGAACTAGATTCTTCTAAACAGGTAATAGATGCATCGTTGGCTTTGCAGCATGAACCCAAGGTAATTTCTCGTTGGTTAGCCAGAAGAGTCTGTGTTTTTGGTAATTCTCTCTACTGTGGTATAATCCTGGCTCTAACAGTGGAGGAAAATTTCAATTGAAATCTTATTAATATTGCCATATCTCATAGCTTTTCCCCCATACAAGTTACGACCCTTATTTTAAAAAGAATTTCAGAAGTTAACCCCAAACGTGATGTAACATAACTTCTAAATTAACACAAGAATCCATCTACAATCAACAAACTTGCTTTTAAATAACTGTTAAAGTGACTTAACTTTAGTAAAAAAACTGTCAGACTCGATCATTTAATAAACCCCAGGTAAAGTTGAATCGCTCAGTTTTTGGAGGAAATAGGGCTTTATTTTAAGCTATTGGGAGAAGAGCTTATTTTTAGCAAAACAAAAATATGAAAACTAAAGTGAGTTCATTATTTATAAACTTTTAAAAATCCTCAAAATCCAAGGTATATATTTGAGCATGCAATTTGAAAATTAAAATAGGGAAAGTGTTTAAATTATCCGTCATTTAATAAGCATAGATTAATCTCTACACTGAGCTCTCTGATCCCACTGTGATTAGTACCAGAGATCAGTGTGTGACATTTTGATCTGGAAGAATAGATGAGCACTTCTTCAGGTCCCTTCTGAAATGTAATCTTCCTTTCTTGAAAAGCATGGGCTACTCACTTTGTACATAAAATCTAAAACCTTATTTTTTCTTCAAAGTTATTTCAAAATATGTACCTGTTATGGCTTCCAAGCTTCTTTCCCTGTAGGCTTTTCTATGAGCGCTGAGGACCCTTGTGAAACACTACTGAAATTTTAAGCTGCTTAGATCTTTCTAAATCCTTACACCACAAATTACTTTTATTAAAAGGAGACTATAAGTGTCCAAAGAGAACAAAAAGTCATCTGAAAGACAGAGACATTTGTCTGCGCTTTCTCAGTGCTTGAGTGACATGCTTCTGATACCACCTGCCCCCATTAGGCAATTTGAATATCTGGTCTGTCAGAAGTGCACACCAAAATGTGGGCGGCACCTCGGAATCGCCTCTGAGAAGTAAAAACTGGCTAGAACTCTATCACATGGAGACAGATGTTTACTTAACATGTAGATGATACTGTGTTAAGAGCTGGATACTGAAAAATGGAGAAGACTGTCTTGACATCAGGGAGCTTACGGTCTCTTGAAAGTCAGATACTGAGAAAAATAATAGCCTGTTGAGGTCCACTTCTCTCAAAACCGGAGGTTGGCGGTGGAGCTGATGTGAGGGGGTGATCTTCATAGGAGACTGAGGAGACATGGCAGCTAAACCGAGACTTTGAGCAGAAGTTAGAAGTGCAAGCAGCTGTGGCGTGGGGAAGTTGAAAGGGAAGAACACTACAACAGGTAGAGACAATAAGCAAGGGGAAAGGAGCAAGAAACAGTATTTTGTGCCTTGGAGAAGTGTAAGCAGCCTTGTTTTGCTAAAAGATAAAACAGAAGGGAAACGGTTGGGGAAGACAGCAGTATACAGGGCAGGGCCAGGCTGCGGATGGTCTAATGGGACACAACGGAGAGCTCAGTTTTAAACTTTAGATGAAGATTTCTCACACATGAATAGCATATCGACTCCTTTTAAAGACAGAGGCAATTATTTCAGAACCCTGATACTTATTTATTTTATCCTTACTTGTAACGTTCAAAAATAAAACTAAGTTAAACCATTTTATACTTATTCCTCTCAACATGACTGGTAGGGGTTAAAACGTGTACCCCAAATGCTGAAGTCCTAATCTCCAGTACCTTAGGACGTGACCTTATTTGAAAGTAGTATTCTTGCAGATATACTTAAGATGAGGTCATAGAGGTTTGGAGTAGGTCCTAATCCAGTGACAGCCGTCCTTACAAGAAGAGAAATGTGGATACAGAGAGGCAAAGACGGCAGGGAGCGGCCCACGTGACAACAGGGGCGGAAACAGCTGCACACAGGGGAAAGCCAGGAACTGTCTGCAGCGACCGGAAGCTAAAAGAGAGATCTGAAACAAATTTTTTCTCAGAATCTCCTGAAGAACTAATCTTAACAATGCCTCGACGTTGGACACCAGAATTCCATTGTTTCAAACTTGATTACTGCTGCCTTAACAAACTAATACAATGATAAAATAAAAACAAATTATAGAACATTTATGAAACCAGTCAGTTCAACCTACTATCACTAATTCAATATTTGGGAATTCTCTAGGTCATAAAGAATGGAATTTTGGCTGTTGTTTACAGTTTAATATAGTATGTAAAGTTTTTTTTTAATAACCTCCATGCATTGTTGCAAAATAGATACAATAGTGTTAAAAATCAAAGCTTTAACTATTATGCTAGAATTATCTAACCTAATCTATATGGCAAACTCTTGTACCATGCTTTGACAGCCAATTTAATTGGTATTAGTTGACAATTATATGAGAAATTTTGTTTACTTGAAGTTAACGTTGGCTTTAGAGTATTATTGACTTTTAATAGTGATTATTTAATGAAATTTTCACTGGAACTGGTTTTCAAATGTCATTTATCTATTATACTCCAATATATCTATTGCTTCAGAATTATTCCAGGTTGGTATCTAGAGTAATATGTGTTTTAATGATGAATTAATAGTAATTGGCATGCTATCGGACAAGAACTTCTAATCTCTGCATGGTAAATATATTACATGATCATCAAATCACTGTATGACTTTTGCTTGTCAAAAAACTTCAGCAACTTTTATTTATACAGCCTGCTTTGGTGTCTTGTGTCTCAGTATGAATACAAATGTAGCATTGAACCCTAAACCCAGAGAGGACAGGACATAGTTGAGAAATAAATACCTGTCAGGATGTAAAGATTAGGAGTGGAGAAGTATTTTTTTCTTCCAGTTCCACTAATAACAAATTTTGCCAGAGTTAGGTATGGCAGTAGAAGTCTCAGAAACCTGAACAACCTTTATAATAGAGGAAAGAACACTAGTCTGTAAATAGGAAGATCTGAGTTTGAATTCTAGATAAGATTTTTTAGTAAGTTATCAATTTCTCTAGATCTTAGTTTATTTCGCTGACTGATGAACATTGTAATTCTTGCCCAAATTACCTGTCTATAGAGATAGTGCATCACACCAGATAATTTCCTTAGCATTAGGTAAAAAAATGGGAAATGTTCACACGCAAATATTTTCATTATTGCTTATCTCTCTAGGCTCACTTGTTTATATCCTGATTCAAATAAACCAACTATAAACAAGCATTTATGAACCAATTTGAGAAAGTTGAGAATTGACTGGATATTACTATTAAGCAATCGTCTTAGTTTTCTACTCTATAAGAAACTAAGTTAAAACTGAGTGACTTTATAGATCAGAAATCTAGGCAAAGCAGGGTTAGCAACACTTCTGCTCCACAAAATATAAACTGGATGTCATGATATTTAGCTAGTGACTGCACTTGTGTGGAGAATGGAAGAAGGTTTGGGGCCCATGTATATAAACACACACACACACACACACACACACACACGCACGCACGCACGCACGCACGCATTGTCTCTCTCACTGTCTTCTGAATGAGATGACTTAACTGGAGAATCAATACACATGAGAGAAGTAAACATTTCCAATTCTCTTAAAGTTCAGATCTGAAATTACTAGACCATAATTTCATCTATAATCTATTGGCCAAACAGACTAGGCTATCCCAGATTCAAAAAATGTACAGTATTCTTTACCATTTGGTAGAAGACTGACATGAATGTGGTAGGGAAGAAAGCAATTATGGTGATTTTGGAGGGAAACTATTGAAGAAATTACAATTATATTTTTAGCTGAGAATATTTTGTGGGTATGTTTAAAAATAATTCTTACCTTTTAGGAGTATAAAGTGAAATAATTATGTGTGAAACATTATAATACTGGAGGTTTTCAAAATGTGAGGATACAGAAGATTTGATTTTATGGAACGATGTTGGCTGTATGTTGATTTATACTAGAATTGGGGGATTAATGCTGTCCTGTTTTATAATATGTTTAAAATGTTCATTAATAAACAACAAAAGAGAATTATAGCATCTCATCCACAAATGTCTACAGAGAATTATAGCATCTCATCCACAAATGTCTACATTTGTGGATGGAATTTCATGATTGGAAAATGAGAATTAGGTACACAACCACCTCAGGTGCTAACTGCAGGAAATCTCCATTCAGCCACACAGATGACATAGGCTCAATTTTGCCCAGCTGTGAACTGTTGGATAATGAGTTTCCATCAGCTTGGTAGCCGAGATAAATCATGTTTAAGGAGAGAGGTGGACATGGTAATTGCAATGTCCTACATGCCTTGTATTCCTTGTCTCCTCAAATGAGATTAAATACAACCATACTTTGACACTCATCAGGTTGGGGCTGTTACTGAAACACATTTTTTAAGATTTCATATTAAATCTTGAGGCTGTCACTCTGCGTTGAGTACGAAATTATCATTAAATTCAACGTTTACATTGTTTATGTAATTTTATGTAAATATTTATATTATGTAATCCTTTTAGAATTCATTTGAAGACTAAAATTGATTCTGAATAGTATCAAAATTTTTCATCTTTTTGTTCAAAATAAAAATAAGTTTTTTCATTAATTTAGTCTTGTCTTATTTCAGAACATTATGAGGTTAGAATTATAGAATGATTATTTGTATTTCCCTTTACTGTGTTTAATTGTTCTATTTTCATTTCAGTGGTATAAATACAAAGATATATCTTAGAATGGTAACTCATATCTCCATGGAACCAGGATAAATGTATACATTTTGAAACCCAAATAAAAAATAAAACTACTTTGAAGCCACTGTTTCTAGAAATGGAATATTACATGAGTAAATATTTGTTCCACTGTGAATAGGTGACAAGGGTGACCCTAAACTGAGAAAACCCACTGCTCAGTCTTTGCATTTCTTTAAGGCAGCAGATTTCTCCGACTCATTTGTGAAACAACATACTTTAGAGAAATAAAATACGGTTAATGAACTTTTATAAGAATTTTCTTGTAAGAGGCGAAAAAAGATGGAAAAAACTCTCACTGCATAAAAAAGGGAAACTCTGCAATCTCAAGAAAGGCATTTCTATTTTCTCTTTTCTCAAACCACCAATTAAATGTACAGTTTAATACACACTAAAATATGGTTTTCTTTACCAAACACAATTTTTCTTTTTTGCTGGCACATTGCTATTTCTTTAACATCTAATAGCTAAAAGTTATATAAAACTGAAATCTGATGTGAAACAGCACTACTTATTCAGTGAAGATCTGCTGTGAAAATGTTGTGTGAACACAAGGATTAATAACTACTCTTCTCTTTTGAAAAGTGCAATGGCGAGTGATTAAGCCTTCCGAAAGATTAGACAGTGCTTTCGGCAGCTGTTAAACGCCACGCTGAGGTGTTGCTAGAGACTACTTATCTGTCATTTATCCTTTACTCGGAACTTTCACTTAGCTAATAGGCAAGCTGTATTTTTATCTATCAGAGAGAATTCAATAACAAAATGAATCAGACAGGTTACAGAGCATCAGGAAAGGGTTAAACTCCTCAGGCTTTTCTGTGCAGGATTTGAGAAGCCCAGCCAAAGCTGCGTAATTATTGTGGAGACGGGCATGTCCATTGACAACTACCCAGATATTCAAGCTAAAAGATGCAAAAGAATGACACCATGAATCAAATCTGTCACAAAGAAAGTCTCTTTTTAATTAAATAAAGCATTAACTTAATTGGGTTGTAGAATCATTGTATAATTCTGGATTCAAATAATTAAGGTTTTTTGGATTCAAACACACATTGCCCTGTGTGTGCATGTGCGCATTAGACTGAGAATGGGTGATTGCATGACTCTTTAAAAGTCAGAATAACTGAGATCCAGGGTCAGCTGAACATGAGGTTTAGTGTTTTGTATGTATACTATATACTAATATGAAAAACACCTGTTTCCTACCATATATGTGACTCAGAATTCCAGAGAAATAGTTTGGATAATATCTTAAACATTTATTGTAGTCATTAGTGACACAAATGCGCAATATGCATATTAAAATTACAAGTTTTTCAAGGACATAAATTCTAACTTCCAAGCAAGCCAGTGTGGTGCTGGGCAGCTTCGTCTCAGATTTTTACTTGCGCCCCGTAAGCCATGCTGCTTGGGGAGGCTGTTTGTAGCACTGCGCAGCGGCCCCCAGATTCTCTCTGGGCTCGCGTTTGCTCCCAGTCCTCGTATCTTTCTCATGAAAACTGTAACATGCTTTTCTCCCGATATTCTCTATCTTTGTTTAAAAATTGATCTGTATGAGAAAATGGAATTCAAGAGAAAGAACAGTTAGCCTACCAGTTTTTGAACAACGCTTTTGCAAATATCTTTCAAATGTACAACTGACTACGGAGAAAGCTGGAGCTGGGGAAGGGAAGTGAAGGTCTGGCTGGGACCCTTTCGGGTAGAAGTGCCGATGCCAACAGGCTCAGGCTTTTGGCAACCGGTCTTAAAACCCAGGATGAAGCTGCAGGGGGTTGGGGCTAGAGACTATCCTGCAGAGGCAGGGGCTGGAGTTCCGGAAAGTGGATTAATTTAACAAGAGCATGGAGAGAGAGGGGAAATATTTGGGAAACAAGTAAAGGAGGCATGGAGAGAAAAGGCAGAAGCAATGTTCATGTCTCAGTGTAGTGTCTGAGTACATGTATACACAGCGTGCACAGAGTGAGAACGCAAAATTGTTCAAACATAGACATGTTTATAGCTTGAAGGGAAAGAAGTAATAGAGATAGCAAGACAGAAAGAAGTCATGAGGAAAGATTACGCTACCCTCCTTTTTATCCTATCTGGTATTGTGCTGGTTCTGCTTTCTCAATCCCCCC